>LYUA01000223.1:290847-301317 GCA_002093875.1 Calopteryx splendens | reverse complement strand
CCCCCGCCCACTCCTCTGGACCCCTCCGATTCTTTCCCACCGTCCTTCGGAGGAGAGAGAGTGAGGGAAAGGGAGGAAGGAGGTGGATAGACTATGAACGCCCCCACTCCCACTCTACCTCCTCCCCCGATTTCTCTTTTCTCATCTTACCTCAAGGTCTCCTGGAACACGAGCGGAAGGGGCAGGCGGAGAGGAAAAAAACAGATTTAAGAATGGTCTGGTAGATGGCGGTGGGTGCATCTGCCTACCCATGTTCTAGACTCTAAATCGCCGTTTCTTTTTACAAAAATCTGAATTTCCATTTCCCTTTCGTCGAATTACCCAAGCAGTCCTCCTGCACAGGTAAACCTTTCAAAGGCGGAAAGTGCATGAGACCCGTCGATTTCGGAATAATAATTTAATGAAACACAAAAAATCAATCTGGGGGTTGGGTTGATTGCTGACGCTAGAGCTCACCTGATAAACAAGTAACCCAAACGGATTGTGAGATTCATGCATCTTGGTGTGAGGGGTCCGGTTCCTTTCCCTGGACCAACTTCGCTTTCCCAGGAAGATAAGAGTACTCCCCCTAAAAGTCACGCACCTTGGTTGATACTTCCCAGAAGCGACACCCTTAATCGAACCCGGGGCCGAACAGCAGTAGCCCACCGCTCGCACATCGCAGAACGATCCCCTTATTCTCAAGCAAGCCGCTATGGAAGACGGCACCTGGGACGAAAAATGTAACGCGCAGAATTTCTCACATAATGGAAATAGAAAATTAATGGAAAAAGAAATAGAGAAGTGTCCCGACAAAATGAGCGGAACGTCCTTCGGGCCAGCAGGAGGATTTAACTTCTCTGTTCGTATTTGATCCTTGGTAGCGAAAGTGGTGACGAGGGCAAATCATACGCATATTGAGGCGGAAAATTCATCGCTTAGATAGCAAATTGTTCCCTAGTTATCCCAGAGTGCTCCTTACTCTGACCTTGGCAGCAGGGAGCACAACAGACAATGCCTTCTATGCCACACGTTATTTTGCAATCCTTCATTTAACGTGTCAGAAAATAATCAGCGTAATCATAGATCAATGATCAGATTCCGTGAATGTAAGGGTTTCTATTTCGCCACTGTACACCTAAGTAACGATATCGATACGGAACCCACCGCGGCGCGCCGCGGTGGGGTACTAAGCAGCACGAGTGTAAACGAGAATTAAAATGCGTCGTCACCTCCTGACCCAAGGATCGTGTACAAACAGATGAGAAGTTAAATTCTCCTGTCGACCCGAAAGTGGTGCCCATCATTTTATCGGGACACTTTTCTGTTCTATTGATCATGCCCATTGCATTTGGATCTGTAGAAGGCAGGAATTAAATTTTTTAGTCTGATTCGAACTCGGAACACTTCTTTCATAAGAGTACTACTTACGATCCTACACCTTTTTTCTTACAAATGAAAAACCTACTTTTTTCCTCGATCTGTAAGTTTCAAAAGGAAAATCATTTATTAAAAATAACTTCAGTTTCAACTGTTTCTGTTTTTATAATTTAAAAAGTATTTAGTTACGTTCAGTTTATGTCGGTCTAACAAATGAGATGGAGGATTAAATTATACCGGGAATATCAAACCGTCCTTCGTGATTCGGTCCTTGAAATATTTTACTGCACTAAAATAATATAGGTAACTCTAGTATTAGCGATTTGCGCGCAAGATTGATTGGTAAGGCTAGATTTCACCTCGCACTAGGCCTTGAGTACACTATTATACTCGTCACTAGGGCCAGTTCCTTTCCCGTTGACTACGGTGATTTCCCAGAAAATAGTACAAAGTAGGTAAATTGCAATACATTATATACATATCATCACTATCTTAATAAAAATTAGAAAAAGAATTAAAAAAATAATGAATGAGACATTACGAAGAGAATACATGATGAAGGCCATAATTAATTGAGTGGGGTAAAAGTAAAAGGGGAGAGGGACAAAGACTCTTTGAGCGGTATGATGCTATTCAGAAAGTAGTGGGAGCTGAAGAACGAAATAGTTTTAAGGCCACAGATATTTTGAAGAACTTTGAAGTGAAGAGCCATATTGAGAGGTACTTTAGAAGTGCATTGTTCTTTAGAAATAATTGTCAGTGTTTCAATCAAAACTTTTTCCGATCGGTATCTTTAACCATGATTTCTAGTTTTCGAATCGCAGACCTACCTTAAGTCCCTTCTTTCTCTCTCATTCCTCGGTAATATCTTTACCATCCGAGAAGATTCCATTCCTCAGATCTACCTTATACACCAAATTACTTTTTTAAATCTTCTGGTCTGCCTTTCTATCTAATTCGAACGAGAATAATTAAATAAACAAACACAGGGATAAAACATTAATACGTCTGCCAGGCGAGGAAGATAACGTAAAATAACTGGGTTTATGATACAAATATCGTCACCACTATTGAGAATTTTTCATCGATATTTTTCTCCCAAAACGTCGATGTTTTGGCATAGATTTTCGATAATGGTAGTTCTTTTCCGCTCCTAGTTCACTCCTCATGCCTCTCCTAAACAAAACTAACTTCCTCTTTCGACTACCAACTACCGCGATCGAAGGGGGGGAGAGAGAGAGTTTTGAGGGTTGGGCCGAGAGAGGAAGATAAATCACCCGGTGTCGTCGATAGTAATGGTAGAGTTTGGCCCGTGTATGGGGAACGATGCGGGAAGCACCACAGGTCCCACCCCTCTATCTCTCCCCCCCCCTAAAACACCACCGCAAACCCCCTCCGCCGCTCTCCGAGCCGGGAAAGGGACGGACCCCGACTTTCGCCGTTGGGCTGAAGGCTTTCAAAAGTTGAGCGAGCGGTAAGAAGACTTAAGGTAGAGGCCCAGAAATTCGTATTTCATCAACGTTCGTCCGTGTGCCCGTCGCGAAGAATGGAGGAGGGACGCCTATTCAAGCTGCTCACATAAAAACGATTTCGATAGCTCGAGAAACGAGTGCAGAATGAACGGCTTCGGGAAAACGCTCAACTTCTGACGGTTTCATCGAATTTTTACGAGGCCTAAATGTGATTACACGGTTAGCCATGTGTTTCAGGTCCTAAGTTTCTCTGCAACTAGGTCACGTAATTTTCCCAAAAGACTTTGAATCCCTCTTATTTGAAACGTAGATGACTAAACTGAGGGAATGTTTTTATTTAAAAGGGGTAATTTCACCGTCGCAAAATGCTCAGAATTGTTAAGCAAATTATTAAATTCTGTCGTTCCAGGAGTTAGTTCATGCAATTTAAGATTTCACAGCATATAAATACTCATTAGGTATAACGGATAGATCAAATAATAAGTAATCGACTAGGTTTATATTTAAATACTTAAACTAATGAAAAAGTAAGCCTTTTCAAAAACCAATATCATCTACAATCAGTAGGGCCAAATGAGTTTTTCACATTAGTTATGCCTCAGCAACCATAGACTATGGCACAAAGTGCAGAAAAACTTAATTTCCGAATCAAACTAAATATTTCCAATGAAAGCTCCACCTGTTCTTAGTTTCGACCGAAGACCTCCTGCTGCCGAGCCGAAACCTTCGTCGACTGAAGACAATGGACGCGAAAGAAAACCAAAAAACCCTTTTTCGACCAGTAATTACACATAGTCGGAAGCTATCGCACCTACAAAGGGGCGCCGCGCCGTTCGGAAGATTTAAAACTGAAGAACAGAGAGACAACTCTCTCTCTCTCTCTCTCGAGGAATGACTTTAGGACCCACCGGCGTTTTTCTTAACCGCTTCCATGTTTAAGAAATCTTACGAGAAATTATGTCTCATGTTTTAGAAACTCTTACTTAAAAATACGTAATTTCAAATGCATGAAAGAACGATAATAGAGTCAAAAGCAGCATAAAAATTACTAGGTGACCACTTTTGGGAAAAACTGCTTTAGAAGCTCGATCCTTCTCACATTATGCGCATGAATTGACAACAGAAACTGAGACGAGACACACAAAACTCCCCAACTCCGATTACTTAGTCGCAATAGAAAACCAGATAGAAAACCCTATAGTTTAGTGTAAAGAATTTTTGGATCTTAGTATTCGTATTTTTCAATAGTTATTTAATGTCAAGATCATCGTACGCATTTTGAAATGTTGAATGAATCACAATTTTCAATGATACTGAATTCGAGGTCAATTTCCCTAAATGACACGTGCCTAACTAGTTTGCGGATACTTCTTATTGCTTTGGGTTATTCCTTAAACACAATAATGCGCGAACGTGAGACCCAATGAAGCGTTGTGGCGAGGATATTTGAAAGGGGGGATTGAGAGGGGCGTTCTAGCTTGGAAGTCACCACAGGATAAAAGTTTAATAATAAACCTTAGTCGAGAGTTGTTTACATTTAGTGTTCCAATTATTTTCAAGTGAAAGTTATATTAAAATTTTACTTTTAGGCGGAGTAATTAATAATTAAAATGTTCATACATCATCTCGTAGAGTATCCTTCACTGCATCTCCTAATAATTTTTGTCTTTTTTGGTCGTGACCCCTTTAGCCGTGTTCCTTTTTTGGGCAACCATTTGATCGAGGCTTCCAAACCATATGGCCGCCATAGAGTCACACTGTCACGCCATTGACCGAACCCCAACGAGTTTCGCGAGGGACTTTGAAACGAGACCCCATAATTTACTTCACTGTCCTCTCCCGTGACCCCACCTTCCTTGATAACCCTGAAAATGTATCGTCTAAGGTGCGATCCTAAGCTTGCACTTCAAATGAGCGAGTTGCGGTGATAAAGCCTGCTGGATTACAAACGCTCTATAAGGCTCGTATTACAAGGAGAATCGAGAAGCAAATGGGATTCGAAAGAAGGGACACAAGAGGGGTGGGGAGGGGACGACGAAATGTTTGCGCGAGGGAGCGTAAACACCGAAATCAATGCTTCGGCCAACACGGAGATTCCCCAAAGGCAAACGTGATCGTGAGACAAAAGGTGTCGGGGACAGCGCGCGAGGCATTCGGCAGAAGCGAGGGGGGGGTGGAAAGATGAATCGCTCCCCCATTCGTGGTGCAACCCTGAAATTCGAGGGAAACCTGGAATGGCCCGCGCTTGACGAATGTGAGGCATACAATGCGGGGACCGGAGGAAAATGAGAGGAAGGGAGAGAGGAGCAGGAGGAAAGCAAGGGTCCACGTCCCTCTTCGTTCTCACTTGAACTCTGACAAGTCATTTTTATTTCAAACTTCAATGCCGATCTAAAATACGGGCTTAGAAGGTTCATGGCGTTATTTTTTTTCTGGACTGAAAGGATCAGCGTCCAAAAATGTAAACCTACTGAAAATGTATTCCTGCGAATGCATTTCAATAAACTTTTTTATATTTTAATTTATAAAACACATTCCAAATAGATTTAAACCACAAATTTCCAGGGCATTAATAAATGGTAAGATTCACGATGTAGGACTTCACTTATTGGAATTTTTCCATGATGGCAGGTTATGAAATAGACCTTGTAAATTCCACTAATAATTTATTACCTGAAGATGTCACAAATGTTGAAATCATGGTCGTGTAATAAATTATTCGTGGAATTTACAGTTTATTTCTTAACCTTCCATTACTAAATTACTTTCAAGAAATATATTTCTAGAAATACATTTTAATTAATGTATAGCATTCCATTTGGAATGGTTATTAATATCACTGGCATACAGTTCAAATATATAGGCAGGGCATGTCAATACACGATTGACCAAATACATTTTTAAATGGATTTAGAATACATGAAAATATAGAGTAAGCTAAATGTATTAAAAAGTTTTCGCATATATTTAAATGTATGTAATTGTACGCGGGGAGGTGAACGTATTGGCACGAAAACCGCAGAAAATCGAGCCGGTTTGTGACACTGAAGTTATTTTTCAAATCCTTGAAATATTAAATTTACCTTAAATTTAGAACAAAAGAATTCTTAGACCGCAATCAGCTTTTAATCCAGGTCATTTCAACGAAGTCGCATATATGAAATATTCTTAAAACGTAAATAAATCAATATTCTCTTACAGATAGGTGGACATTTATAAAAGGTAGGATTTGGACGGTCCCCTACAGCCATTGCATATCGCGCGAACTTCCCCTTCCTAAACTCTTGTCATCCTACATCATTTTCTCCGTCAGTGCTTCAAACTTTTGGCCAACCTTCCCATCGTTCAGAAAGTCTATTCCTTTCCTTCCTCTTCTCAACTTACCTAACATTCTTCCTTCCTTCAAGGCCTTCAAAATCCAACGTCCTCCCCATATCTCCTCCTCCAACTTTTTCTGACCACTTCAAATTCCACCTAGCAATTTCCTCTCTACCGCCAACATATGTAAAAACACGTCATTTGTCTTCCTTTCAACCCAACCTGTTTTCTTTATTATTCTCCAAACCCACAACTCATAAGCAATTATGTTATAGACCTACTCAATATTCTCCTTTCAGTTTTATGTTTTGTGTTTCTTAATAAACGTTTCCACAAAAGTGAGCTTGAATAGAGAAAACAAGGCAATTATGATTCTAAATGGATTTATATCATCCCATTTGGAATGTTTAATAATATCATTAACTATCAATATCTTATTGTCCTTCATCATTATTATCACTCAAATTTATTTAAAGCCCGCACATACATGCTCAAGCATTTATGAATTCAGATGAACAAATATAATATGAAACAAAAAAGAAAAAATGCCATCAAGAAAAATTCAAAAAAGTACAATCGTTGTGGAGTTGTAATCCGATCAGGAGAAATCACACATTTTAAGGAATTGAAATTACTTTGAGAGGAAATCGAGTCTTTAGTGGAAGATGGATGATCGCTGTCTCTATAGTTCTGTATGTAAAACCATATTGAAATTGGGATAAACATGACATAATGGCAAGAAAGACCTTTGGTTTAGATAGATAGTGATATCTTCATCGTATACTATTGAGTGGCAACCTATGGACATCTTTGCTTAAGAACGTTTTATAATTATGCGTGGCATAAAAAAATCCCTACTTGTTCTTCTCGATGGCTATCCCGTATACAAAACGTGCTATATATTTCATAATGTTTATGCATATATGTCTGGCCATGTTAAAACTATTATTTAGATTTGAATGATATTGATAGAAAAAGTTATATGATGTTTATTATTAACTTCCAGGTCTTTAATATCAAAGATATTTTAGGAAAACGGGTGTTCATTCATATAGCAGAGCAAATGACGCATTAAATTATAGCTCATGCATTCACTGCAATAATACGAATACATTTCAGTGCTGTGAGTCCTTATTGTGCGCTTCTTTAATTATAATGCTTTCTTCTCCGCCGAAAGAGCATTTATAATAAGAAGCGATACAATGCGGAAGATAACATTTAACGACACAAGGATATCTATTTTCTTAATCTCTCCTCTCTATCTTAGGTATTTTTCTATTATATTAATCCCATGATAAGTCACAAAATAAAAAAGACAATAAAAATGTGTAATATAGAACTTCTATCGGCATAGCTCAATCCAAAACTTTCTAAATCCGCTTGGTAGGTTTGACGTACGACGTTTAAGTTGCCAGATGATTGAGTGTTGGATCTCTCTCGGTCCATCTCAACCCCTCCTCTCGAATAGTCTATCCTCCACCTCCAACTCTCGCTTCTGGACAAGGTAACACGGGAATTCAATAGCAAAGAATGACAAGCGAAAAGCGGGGGCGAAGCGAGGACCACCAACAAAGCGTTGTGGAACGCTGAATTATAACTTGGAGAGGAAGGAGAGGTTTTGAGGTCCATCCATCTGCTCGAAACCTTGATATATAAACCGATAAAAAAATTTCGAAACTACCGCGTTCCTGCCCTTTTAGGTAGGTATCCTAATTTTCAGAGGATTGAGGGTCATAAACAACTCAACAAACATATCAGATTCAATTTTAATTCATTCGCGAGAGGCGGTGTAATGAGAAACAACAGCTCCCCAATCTGGTGATGCACCAACCAACCTAAAACAAAGAGAAAGTACAAATCCTGTCCTGACACAATTCCTCTTCCTGACGGTGATGAAAGATAAATTTTGAATGGCACCATCCCAGGAGCATTAAACTTTATCGCCCTAATAATAAATTATGAATCAACTATTCACTGATAGAAATGGCGAAAAATGAAAAACATCTACGAAGTCCGTAGCGGGAGACGATTCATTGTTAATTATACGAAAGGGCAGCGTTTGTAAGCACGATAATATATTAATTAAATCACCTGTTGTGCACAACGATATGAAACGCAAAACGGTGGTTTTGAAATACCCAGTGGGAAAAGCGTAAGAACAGAGAAAATAGTACTCATGAAAAAAATTAATTCCCAAGATATAAAAAATTCCAAATAATTGGCCAGAGGTCCCTCCTCTTCCTCATGTATATGGAACATTTTCGGCACAGATACAATGCTTAACAAAGAAAATATAATTTTTTTAAGTTCACAAAGAATGCTAAAAGTTATATTTTCAACTTATTCTAACTCCGCGTCACTTCAATGATCTTAACTGTGAAAATTAGCACAGGCTAAGCAAGCTAGAGAATCATACCATCACAATTGGGAGAAGAGAGATAGAGTGTAGAACCAGGATTCATGATTTTTCCTACCTCTTCTTCCTCTCTGGGAAGTAAATTTATTGAACGGCTCAGAGGGTAGCTGGCACAGTGCCCAGCAAAAATCCATCAAGTAATACTCCGTACTCTTTAAAACACATAAATGAAGCAGCAGCGGTGAATGAGAGATGAGAGTGTGCAAATCTTAGGGGAATGAAATTTAACGAACACATGCCCTTCCTATCGAAAGCTTCTGTTCTTTCGTCATCTGGAAGCGAGTCCCTCAATCCAAAGGAGTTCGAATTTGCTGCGGATGGAACGCTTTTGTTCCAAGTTATTTTCATTGTTCGACCGATAGCTTATAGGAACGGAAATAAGGCTCTATCTTTATTGTTACCGTTGAGTAGAGATAACAAAAGGAAGCAATAAAGTATTAAACTATCCACATAAAAGGAACAACTACTGGGTCGTTGGCGAGACTATTTCATGAAAATGCCTAATCATTATGTACCGAATCATTAAGACTTACGCAATTTACACGGTATAACTCCCAACTTTCAGGGATAAAACTCTGAACAAAATACTTCCTAGGCATGGCAGAGAGTTAGTGAGATGTTTCTCTGAGAGGCACAACCCCACACTTCAGAGAAATTTATATCTCTCAAACACAATGATCCTCGCTCCTTTCTCGTGGGTGAAAAATATTGGTCATGTACCTAGTTTTTTCATCATTAAAAATGGAGAACATGAGTTAAATAATAACTAAATATATAAACGGCGGTGAGGAGGAGGTGGCAAAAACTGGTGGTGAAGTGAAAGGAAAAAATGTGGATCGCACATCAAAATGGAAAAAATCATGACCCACAGAACAGAAATAAATTAAAAAATAAATATATCAAAGACAAATAATAGAATAAAATATATACGCTCCATAACTAGCAGACAGTAAAAGGTAAAAAAAAATAAACGCAAAAATAATTAAACAGACTAAAATGTATGCAAAAAATAGAATATAATTGAAAAATACAGCATAATCATTGTATAAGAAATGGTTTTTGGCCTGACTTCGAACTCTTGGAACTGCTTCATAAATAATAGAACACAAAACACTATGTAATTTTCGCAGGGACATGCCGCTCCCTCGCGATAAGACGTACTTATCAAAATTACTCAGGAGGGTTATCTCTCGGGACGATTCATACGGTGGCCACTGGGTTCGAGGCGGCTCGCAAGGACGCATGCTGAGTGGTATGAGCGGGGGGTGGCTAGCCTTGCACGTTGTCCTCTTAATATCGTATATGAACACTAGCCATCAAGCGGAGAGGAAGGCATTAATCTGCACCTTCTGAGTCGGGAAATATCGATCTGTTCGGGTTCGTCGCTATCTTGTGGAGACCAAAAGTTGAACATCACGACTGGGGTGCGGCCTCGTCTAGTGACCCAAGAATCCAGAAGGATCGTCCGATCGGATTCGTCACTAAAACTGCGTCGACCTTCGCTGACGACCACTGAGACCGGGCCACGGCCTCGAGGCTACTGATCTTCGGCAAGGGACTCATCATGGGAGGGGCCCATAAATTAAAAATATGTATTAAGTGACAATAAGTTCAATATATTATTCTCGAGCCAACCTGCACATATAATTTATCCCTTCCTCGCACCCAAATTAAAAAATGTACAGTTATACACTACTTTATCCACTTAAAAGAAAATAGACGAACGGCCCTCACATGCTTATAATTTCAGAAATGTTCGATTGAGCGTTGCAGACCACGTAAAATACTTGGGAGCCACTATTACATCAGACATAACATGGGAAAATACATACGAACTATATGCGGCGGAGTCCTAAAGAAGCTGGCATTTATCAAACGAATAGTGGGGAAATGTAATGATGAAAA
>LYUA01000223.1:246835-258405 GCA_002093875.1 Calopteryx splendens | reverse complement strand
TAGCCCTTATTTTTCATACCTATTTTAGAAATATTATCTATTTCCAACACACATGTCGCAGATAGAGAAAAGATATGAAGTCCCAGGTGCGCCACAAATTAAGGCTAAGGGTATCTGAAATGATAAGAGTATCCAGCGCACTTCCTCCGTGAAGAGTGCGGGCCGGCGGTTGATATTTCGGCCACGGAAACATGAAATTTTTACTAGAGGATAATGATTAAATTTAAAAAATAGAGCGGTTTATCGACAATGCTGTGTATGGGGGGTTAATATTTTCAGGAACCTAATTGTAACTGTAACAAAGAGCTGCACGAAGAACTTTGCTGCTTATCTCCCGCTAGTTTCAGATGCACTCGCCACTATAAAATCACCCCCCCCCTCCTTGTTTTCCCAGACAGTTTAAACTTTATTTTGTGGCATCGGTCAAACTCCCTTTTAACCTTCGGTGGAAAGGAGGCGTTTAATTGCCATGTCCGCTGCCTGTTGTTTTTTTTCTCAATTTTTCGAGAGAACGAGCCACGCATTCGGAATATGGTCAGCCGGGCACATGAGGTGAAGTGTGTGAGGGAGAGGGCGACCACTACCCACTCCCAACGGGTCGTGCGATATATATTATTCCAGACGGTTTTATCCAAAAGCCTCCGTGAGATATGAGACGGGTGTGGGAGGGAAGGCTTACGCTTCGGGGAGTGCGACCGACCGGATCCACATCCCGGCGATGCGACGGGAGAAAGACCGCGGCCCAAAAAAAAAAACAAAAGAGAAATCGTCAACAAATGAAACTACGATAGGGAGACGGCTCCTTTCGCAGTCGATGGGAAAGCGAGAGAGGGAAGGGGGAGAACGGAAAAGGAAGCAGCGAGAGGAGATGGGGAGGGGCGAAGATAATTAGGTGGATCGGCACGAACGGTAGGTTTTACAACGCGAAAAGGAGAAACAAGAATGGGACAGGGGATGGAGTGAGCGGACGTCGGGAGGTGGGTGACTCAGGACGCGCGCACCAAAACGCCAAGCACAGATACGCGTTCCGCATCCGCATTACAGCCGGGGGGGCATTATCAAATTGTTTTCGGGGCAAAGGGGTTGACGTGCGCGAATTCATTAAATATCCTCCCCCTCCTTTATGTCGAGGATGCGGTTTTTTTTTAAACATTCCGGGCACGACGAAATGAAATTTGCCGCATTTCCCTGAATCCGTGGAAGATAAAATTTCAGCATTAATGCTTCGGTTCCGACGTTCACGCGGCCAATTAACTGGTCGCCCTGGGACATGGGCGAGAATTTTCTGTAATGAGAGGAATAAAATCATGTAAAAGTCCAAGATTATTCGTCATTTGGAAAAGGGATTAACTAGTATCCACGGGAGCCGCCACTCTGTGATACGCGAGTGACAAATAGCCCTGTGTTTGGAATAACAATCGAGTTTTTAACTGTTCAAAACCACCATGCGTGAGTTGAAGATAGTCTCACGATGAAAAAAGAGTCAGAACTGTTTAAAAAGTTGAAGCATTAAACTATGGAGGCTCTATGACTCAACTAGTCCAAAAATTGTGAACATTGAGCGATATAATCTTCTCCTATTCCAGAAAAATCGGAGAAAATCAACAAAGCTGCAGATGGTAAAACAATTTCTTCCAATTGCTCGTAGAAAATAAAACAAAATGAAACTCTTTTTATGCATACTTACAAGAACGATGAATAAAAATAATAATTTCCGTACAGATATGGATTCCAATTGGAATATTTGTTACAAAATCTCTAAGTTTAGAGTTCAAATTCACATTTCACAGTAGGCAAAGTACAACGTCGTAAATCATAATGTCCAAACCTAATAAACAGATTTTGTAATAATCTTCTAATTTTACAGAAAGCTAAGCAAATAATACGGTAGAAAAAGACAGTTTCTTAATTCGACCGCATCCCTATCAATAAATGACTTACCCACTGCTGACAACCAGTTACTGTGACAGCTATTCGCAGTTTCATTTCTCTTGGCATTGACCTTATTATTCTTGGCGGTATCCTCAAGTTTCCGCATAGCGGAACTTCGGCTGCTTCCCCCAGGGCACGTTGATTGAATATGCAAATTATTTTTAAAAGTCACTATGAAGGAGAATTCGGGGACTAACCTTCCCCCTAGTTTATTTTCTGCTTCAGTAATGATTCTGGACACATATCAACTCCCGTCACAAGCTTACGAAAGAACAGCATTTCCCCATATATATGTATATCCTGTTCATTTTCAAAGGCAAAAGATGGTGTCTTGAATTTTAAAATCTTTGTGACTACTGTAATTAGGCATTGAAAGTAGTTGGCGTCATGTCATTGTTTNTTTCTTATGACGCGCTACAGGCTTACTATCTACTGGTAGTGGGAAAAAAGTTAACCAGTCTCTCCTCGACAGAGGCAAACAAATAAATGCATGTTTCGGAGAGATGCGGTTGTTTTCCTTCAACGTGTGAACTAATTTTCTCGTTTTTTTTCAAATTTTAATCTTCCAACCGTAAAAAAGGGGTGTGAAGGATTTTAGCAACCAAATACCCATTTAACTAATTTTGCTCCATTTTCGATTAAAGTAAGTTTAGGTTTACCCAAACTCACAGGTGATATACGATTTAAAAACTGAATTTTAAAGATAATAAAGACTTTTAACATGAAATTACATGGAAGGTTTTTTATGTAATAAGGTCAGGTGTATACAATTATAAAAATTATATTCAAACTTGAAATACTTGCACCATACCGCGAAAATATCTTTTTATGTTTTTGAGATAAGGAGGATTGGGAAGATATTGCTTATTATTATTCTGGTCCACCCATTAAGGTGCGTTTTTGATGGACACAGAGACTGAACCCAAACACTACGCTAAACTCCAAATAACCCTGCACTACAATAAAACATTCTACAACTTGGTATATTCTTTGCCTCCCTTCTTTAAAATAAAGATATATGTAGCACAAAAATGAAGAGCTAAAAGGTGGTGAGCAATATAAAGGACACTGATTTCAAACGGGAAAGAGTTTACCAATACCGGAACTCACACCAATGATCTTCCGCATGCACAACGGATCCCTAGGTTACCTTACTTCCTAATAATTGCCTCACAAACCTTTTATCCTTCATTTCTACATCTTCCTCTTTCCGTCCTTTCTATCTTAAACTCGAGTATTCATTTAATGATAAGTATATGCACCTACCTAAGAAAACATATAAATCTTTGCCACTTGGAATTCCGCCGCTCTGGTGGACATTTAATTTTTTCTTTTCGATAAAGAAATGCACATTCCAGGGCACACTCTTCCGTTGTCGGACGCTTCCTTTTGAAGTTCTCCCTTTTCTTAGAAGCCATCCGAGTTTCTTTCCACCACTCCAACGATCGCATTTCACTGCACTTCAACCGATTCTTACGCGTCGACGCCTAGCCGTTACTGCCCCGCCATCAAATACCTTCCATAAAGTGAGACAATGAAACTGCGGCAAAGAGAGAGTGAATGTCCCAAAATCATTAAACGGAGGCAATAAACGTTAAAGTGAGATCAAACACTAATATAAGGAATGCAATACGATCCAACGGCGTAATGCTTCATTTTTATTGCAATAGAGATAAGGACTAGAGACAACGGAATAATGGGCCCCAAGAAAATCGGTAAACATTTATTATAAGTAAGATGTCAAGTAAAGAAGATGCTTAAAAATGAAGTGCATAATCTATAGCCCACTTCCATAATATTTACGACGAATGGCAAAAGATTTAGGACTAGGAGGAAAGGAATGAAAAGAAGAGGGGTAGCTACGTGTATCCCTTCATTACCCTCCACTACCAAGAAGATTCCCTATGGACAGCTCTTGCATCTTATCGAGAAGTCTGTATAAATGGTGATACATAATTTTCCACCAATGATATCTCCAAAAACGCCAAGAAATATGTTCGTTCGGAAAGGAAACCGTCGCTCGTACGATGGAGGAATTATGAGAACGCGATTCATGACGTCCGTCAACTGTGTTGGAGGGGAGGAGGGAAGAGAGGGAATAAACACATCTGATAATCCCATCTGATGAGTGCACGCTACACAGCCGCATACAAATAACCCATCGCCGAGGAATTACCAAGGATGAAATGCAAATCGATTCGAGGTCAAGGGAGGAGAGGACGACGAATGAGGATTGACTGACTGAAGATTGTACGAGGGAGAGACTCCGTCTGAAAGCCTGTCCCTGGGTGATTCACATTAGCCCCAAGGCCTCCGGCCGCGGAAGCGAAAGTCTAGCCGTAAATGGAAACAAGTCCACATCACCGAATAGAAACCCGTGAGCCCTTATTTCACCAAGCGGTTGACCTCTTGGCTACACATTTAAAACCAGTCCATTGCCCTCCTGTGCAACACCTCCGGCCGCTCTTTGCAGACAGATGGTCGCATTTTGTCGATTTTCTCGAAGCTTCTCACTCGTAAAGGTATTACTCGTAAAGCTTTACCAATGCATAATCTACACTTTCCTTTTGCCGCAAAATAGGCGAAATCAAGCAGTACGATATTCCCTAGTGTAAGTAAGCTCTCTTATTACTTATGTTTACTTCGAGAAGCAGCGTGCTTTGTGTGTAAAAAACAATAAAATGAACTTTATACCACCACCCAGTTCCAGCAAGATTACCTAAAATTATTAACCAAGCATCTGGAACATTATCAAACAATAGCAGAATAATAGAGAAATATTTTTTAAATTAAAACAGTACATTTTGCTCATATACTTCTTTTCATTATGTCAGCAAAATAAACGGTGAACTCACTATCTTATGTAGCTCTAATTGAATAACTTTTTCAGTTTCAGTCGGCAAAATAATAAGTTAAAATAATAAAATTTAATAACTTGATGAGCATGTGTTTTTAATAAGGCTCCAAGCCTTATTGAAAAAACACAAAATCAAGCAATTCAACACAAAAATGTCTACGGAATGTAAACGGTATGAAAATTTCAAACCCTAAAAATAAAAGCAATGCTTCTATTTCAAAAGCAAAACATTTCCACGTATTTTTAACCGAGGGATGTAAATGCGAAACTGAGCACAAAGAACCTTCCCATTGCATAACCCGAGCGAGCGCTAATAGATTAGCGAGTGCTCTGCGAAACAGAATGCAGCATAAACACGTTTTCCCTAAGTGGTGAATACCAATATCGTGAAAACATCGGAAAATTCGAACTGGTGAACTAACAGCGAGTGCGAAGAAGTTTGAATCAGCGTTTCGTGAACAAACGATGATTAGAAAATTATTACATATTACTTAAATTATTCAACCAAATATCCCACTTTATCTGAAAGCCTATCGGGCCGATTGTTTTCTACAAAAATCAGATAACGCTTTTCGAAATCCCTACGAACTAAGGAAAAAGGAAACGGTATTAAAAAACAGAAGAAAAGTTTTCTCACGTTGTTAGTCAAAGCACACGAAAGTTAAAGAGTAAAAATTCGACCCGAAAAAACGACAAACGAAAATTTGAACGCCTTCTTTTTTCCTTTCCTCTGTCTCGTCGATGTCGAAAAGTTGTTCAAAAGCGATAAAAAATGAGGCACCTCGCGGTATCAAGAAAAACACCTATCAGGAATACCAAAAAATTATAATAACGGTGTTCACAGCATACGACTTTTGTGCGAGGTTGAAGGAGTTTAGGATATGGAGATAATCCCCTTTGATCCTTATATCTATATCTACATAATACCCTACAAGCCACCAGGGTGTGTGGCAGGGGATGACTTTGCACCAGGCTTGCACCAAAGGAATGACGCATTCCTAAAGGGGGGTCATATATCGCAGAAAGACACATACGCAACAATAATGCCGACCACAAACAAGCGTCACATGAAAGCACTACACATCAAGGGCAACGCGCAGCTAGGTTTCATACCTACTACAAGGATAAACACATGCAAAACAAATACTACACAATATTCCTTATCAAAGGGGATTTCCTATGGGATTTAAACATCATTTTATGTATATATTTCTAGGGTAGGATAAAACCGACGGGTGTCCCAAAAATGAAATCACACACTTTACAGCCTCGACAGTTTTGAAAAATAAGTGACATAACGAAAGAATTTCTTATTAAAATGCTCGTGTCCAAACACAGCAATCTAACTACGAAAGAGGGTTTTAATCCGTCACAGTTGACTGAATACTTGAAATTAGTGCCATGAAATTAGGCATTACACACACTTTCCGAGGCCCATGAAACAAATATCCTAAAAGGAATTAGTAAACAGCGGAATTACCAATAGACTACAATCACTCAGAATATTTTTTTCCGTCAAAAAGTGCACTTTAATTCAAAAAGCTACTATAAAATACTTACGCAAAATCGATGCATACCTACCTAAGCTTGTAATATTTCACCATTGCATTTAACAAGGACGAAAATATTACAAAGGTTTCGTAATAATTGTGTTGTCACTTCCATGCTTTCTTAAAATACATAATAAAAGTTACATCCGACAGCAGAAAAAGAAATAATGCATACGAGTATATCCTTGAACGGTTAGCAGGCGACTTTGGTCCACACCAATCCTCATATTTCATCTTTTCTCGTAAATAATTTACACCGTTATGGAGGGGAGAGCTCACCCAGTACTAAGCCCAAGGGCGTGTGAAATTCACACATCAGGGTAGGGGGGGCAGTTTCTTTCCCTGTACCACGTGTGATTTCCCAGGATGACCTGGTACCCTAAAAATGCTACTTAGTTTGGGTGAAGCTGAGGGTGCCCTGAGGAGCGGAGGAGATTAGTAGTTCCGCCCTCTACCAACTGGACCACCGCATCCATTTTACACGCTTAAGTACCAGTAAAATAATCATAACCAACTTGAATCAGTCAGCGAACTTGAAGGAACAATATACTAATCGAAGTTCGAATTAAGTACTGGCTTTAAACACGCTCTTCACCGGTAAAATTTTACATCATTGACGGAGTCGAGCAGATATAGGGGTAAAAGTAAAATACGAGGAGAATTACATATAAAAGAACCAAGTACTGAAGGACGGGATTGAGTCGCCTGGCAATGAAGAAATTTAGAAATTGTATTAAATTCATATATTGTTAACTATTCGCACTCTAAATACCATAATTATAATTTCATAGGGAGGAAAAATACGATGGAGAAGAATAGAAATTTTAATTGGAAAACTCAAATGTCCAATTCGCACGACAATATAAGTGGAGACTTAGGGTTTCAAAAATGCTTAGTGCCTAGGCCATAAGTTTGGAATGGCGAAAATAGAAAACTTCGTAGTGCTCCACAATGAAAGATGGCATCTACGCAGCCAAGAAACTGGATTTAATTCACTGCAAAATGTACGGGGCAAAAGGGAATCCTTTTCAAGGAATTGCTAATGTTAGTTAAACGGTCATCTGAGAGCAGATCCCTAATTAGGAGGGCAATAAGAGCTCCTTCCCGCTTCGACTATGAGGAACCCTTAAGGTTAAAAAAAATAATTAAGGCGGCCCAATCGAAATCTTAGTACCTATGTCCTCAAGTGAAACAGGCTGGCAAAGACCCAGCTGCTACCCCTAAAGTCTCGCCCAGTTGCCTCGTGGCCTTTAGAGCAGCGGTTGGTTCAATCGACTATGAGACGAAACAGCCATCGGACTATGACCATTCCGATCACCCAGAGAGCGCAACCCTTCCACGCCCATGCAAGTGCCATCGCGATGCAATATGTAATTGCAGCCGTTCCCAGCCTCCCATTCCCACCACCTACTCTCGCGTGCACCCCCGTAATCCTACCTCCTGGGGCAGTCCTGGCCCCTTTTCATTTCGCTCCCAGACGCAAACCCCTCCGCGCCGACGCCCCCCTTCCCCATTGGCAATCTACCCTCTCACACCTCCCCCCTCAATCCTCCGAAAGCGGTTCGGGATGCTGGGAGGGACGGGGTGGATGGGCAAAGGGAGGAATAGAGAGGGTGGGAGTGGGGGGAGATTGGCGTCTGAGGCAGAGGTAAGAAAGTGGAAGAAAGAAATTAGGGCTCACTCCGGTGGAAAGTTCCGGGAAGCTTGGTTGGCGAGAGGGGGGGAGACCGGATAGCGAGGCTAGCACCTTAATGGAAGGACGTAAAGGGGAGACGAAGAGGGGGACAAGGAGATAAGAAGGGAGAGAGGGGCAGTGAGAGAATTGGGAGGGACGGGGTGGAAGGGGATAATTATGGGGATTACGGCAAAACAAAAGGAAGAGGAAACTTTAAATGAAGACAATACTATGATACGGGAAAATAAAGACGAACCTTTATATAATCATGAAACGCTATTATTATGAGTGGAAAAGGGGTGGGGAGATGAAGTCCACAGCGTGAGAGTTTGAGGTATAATCCCGACCGAAATTCTGGCTTGACCTCAAAGATAAAGGAACCGCTCCTTTGCTTAAAGGTGACACCCATTTTGGCCGTGGAAGGAATTAGAAGCTTACCGCTGAAACACTAAAATCAAGATAGTGAGTTAGAACTGGACAGAAACATGGGCAAAATAGATAAGCAACAAATAAAAAACCAAATACGCAAATGTGAAAATACCATATTTTCCCGAAAATAACGAAACGGATATTGGAGTTGGCTCGCTCAAATGTAATAATAATAATAATAAACGAAACATATCTTTGTGTCAATGGTGAAAACATAAACACAAATGAAGCGCTCCTTTACTAAGGCCAAACGGCTACAAAAAATCATTCGTAATCTAGGAAAAGATGCTATTATTGGAATAAAAACGTATTTCAAGAAGGCGCCAACTGTTGGCAAATGACGTAGTCACCGCATGAAATCGGAGAAGAAATTTGAGAAAAAACGACCAAGCCCGTACGAGGTAATTACGGTTTCCCTAAGGGAGAAAATCGACTGTTGGGTCGGGACAAGGGATTAAGAGGTGGGCGCCAACCGATGCGACACGCCGGCGCCGGCCTTTTTTTATGCACGCCGCCGAATTCTTGGTCTGCGCATGCACGCTCATTGGGACCCGCGATGCGTCTCGTTCGCAGGCCGCGGGTGCGCCGGGTCACGTGGCAGTTGTTGCAGTCTTCAAGCGGAAGCTTCCTACCCACCCCCTCCCCTTCCGAATGGTGCTTGAACGCTCAAAATACGGACCCGAAGTCGGTCTCCACGACTCTAAAGATAATAAAAAAAGAGCAGTTAATCGATTTTCCTAGAGTGAACTCTCTTTAAGACCTTAGCAATGTGGAAACTAAGTGGGAAGATTCCCTTCTACCGTAAATAGGTATAAGTATGACAATAGAAGCGGAAAATCAAGACAAAGTGACAAAAACTTACTCACAGATATACGGAGAAACTGAATGACGTACCACTAAAATTCACGCAGGACACAAACAAACAAGTTTGCTATGCACAAACGAGTTCTGTGGCTGTTTACGGAAAAGCTAAGTTCTCGTTAGGGACGGCCACGCGAACCCAGCGCATTACCTATTACTATATGGTGTACCTTATATTTTATATGGCCACCTTCTTTTAGTTTTCATTTTTCATAAATTTATGTGGGAAAACTAAGCGTTTCTTGTCTACATTTTCCATGTTGGGCATCGTAGACGTTTACAACCAAAGGAAGTTCTCGCTTAATACACCACTAGACATCGCTAAAAGTGGAAACAATCACTATGATGTCACGCAGGTCAGTGGGAGTTTCATCAGACATTTATACACGTTTAGGTCCACAGCTCTTGTTGTCACAGTGCGCTTAGATATCGTTTGGCCATAAATTACTTCACGCAGTTTAATGGAGGAGGGAGGGATCGATATAGTGCAACGCCCAGCATAAATGTCTTTGTGCTTTCACTGAACAAATCCAAGACCTAAGCAAGTACCTGTGCCTTCACTGAACAAATCACTTACGCTTTCCCTACACTCTTGAAACTAGCCCATAGGAGATCATGCTTAGAACCAGACAATATATAATCAGATGAGATTTCTATTTGGTAGCGTCCGTCCCTACGTCTGCCTCTACTGAACGCAAAGTTACGTTTTCCAAAGCTTGTGTCTAATGATGGTACAGAGAATGTCAACAAAAAGAAAATGCGACTTTAACAATATGTTTTAATTTATATCACCTATTTGAATATTAAGTTGAAAACGAAACGATTAGTTAATTTCCCTGTAGGTATTCAGCGCTTAATTACGCAATGAATTAATCGATCTTGAGAACGCAGTCCTTTAAATTAAAGGAATATTTCAATTTTGTCACTGCGAATTCACGGAACACCTCATTGTGGATTTTTCGGCAAGAAAATCGATTATTTTTTCAATTTATCTACACGCATTTAATGTGAATACCTCGTGGATCATGAAATATTTCAAACATTGAAAGTTATATTTTTCACTTTCGATCGATAAAATACTATAGCATTACCATAAGAAAAATAAGTTTAACTAAACCCATAAAATAAAACTCAGGAAATTTACTTACTAACACACTGGAGATTCACGCGAATATTTAAAAGGTGCATTTGTAATTGCTACTCATCTAAAGTGGCATCGAAAACTCAGCACTAATAATTATAAAGTTCATAGGTTACAACCTATGCCTACGGCAAAAAACAACTCGCTACTTCCCAAACTTGCCACCAGTCAGAGGAGGCCAATTTCGACTTTCACGCCGGCGACTAATACACAATCGGCTCCCATCCCTACGCTGGCATTTTCCAGAATTGATAAAAAAATCTAAAAAACTCTAATACATGTTTTAAACTCTATAAAGAAGCAAACTGGAATGTTAATTTATATCACTGCGTAGGACCGTAAATTTTGAAATTTAGAATGACTCAGGAATCATATCCATTAAAATGAGCCCCTCAAATTGACCCAAAATTTTCGAAAATTGTTCTTTCCCAAATCTAACGCGCGTTCAAAACGAAACCGCCTATCTTCGTAAAAGAAAAGGCCGTTATTTTTTATTGAGCTAAGGAAAAAATTTAAAGATTACAGAGATTTCTCGAGTCGTGACATAATTTCTTTCGGCCAACCAGCAAACGCCACGCAGAATATTTTTTGTGACGATACAAAATATGCAATATTAATGTCGAAATTTAAATAATAATTTTACTCCGAAAGAAATATTTCAAAGGGAAGAATTCAATAATAAATAAAAGAGATGAAAAAATCCTACAGGATATGCACCATGGCTAAATTGGTTTTCCGAAGTTGCCGTGTCAATTTCCTAGTCAGCGTCACCATTGAGCCGGCGGAATTAATGCCCTGGATGTTTATCACCCTACATCTACATCTTCACAATACCCTGCAAGCCACCACTTGGGTGTGTGGCAGGGGGCGATTTCATACCAAGCATGCTCCGTTTTTTTCTTACCCCTGAAACACCCTCTCCCTTAGCCCTTCCAACCGGTGCTTGCAAACCCTGCCACACGCCATTTTGGTGGATCGCGGAGTATTTTTGTAGATGTAGATACATGCACCAAAGAAATAAATCATTCCTAGAGGGGGCTCATGCACCGAAAAAAGGGTCACATGCAGCAATAATGCCCAACACAACAAGCGTCACATGCAAGCATCACACATCAAGGGCAACGC
>LYUA01000223.1:172517-183688 GCA_002093875.1 Calopteryx splendens | reverse complement strand
ATGATATACGTTGATGACGCAAAATAACATAGGTACGTCAGAGAGATGAAATAGGAAGGCATTGGAGGCATCCAGCATCCGGAAAGGTTAGCCGAATGAAAAGTTAGGTGGAGAGCTGCATGTATACATCTGCATAGTACCGCAAAAGCCGCCCTATGGGCATTTTTCAAGGGGCGTTAGGACACCGGTTGTGAATAAAAGGGAAGTAGGAATGTGGTCTGTAAAGGTGGAGCATGGCTGTACTTGCTAATGCTTCTCCTACTTGTGTTGCGGCCGTGGATCGTGCGGGGGAGAAACGAATTCTTGAATCTATCAATTTCAAAGGCTATTTCTCCAATTTTATCATTTTCCAACTTGCCCAAGTAGTGTGGGGGTTTGATTGCTTCATCTATTTCGCAATCAACATCACACGATTAGTAACTATTAATAAGTTAAATCTAGTGTTGAACCTTCGATTCTCTATTGATTCCCATTACAAATCAAGTATTAATTGCGCGACACTCCGGCTCCACAAATTTCAGTTTTTAACGAAACGGGCTGCTTTCCTCGGTACATATTTTGTTTAATTCCTAGATCAGTGTTTTTTGAGATGGGTCCCATATGCTCGCAGCATATTCTATGTGCGGTCTAAGTAATGAGGAATAGCATGCTCCTTTTACGTTTTCCTTCCCATGTCTCCACGATATGCTAGCTTTACAAATGCTACCTATGCTTCTTCTTCATGTGTACGCAGAGTTCATTCAGAACTTCCAAACCAGAACCAATTGGGTTCTCAAATACAGATCTCGTGAAACATGTCGAAAATTGTGATTTTTGAAAGCAAGGTATACTCGGGATGGGGCATCAGTTTTCCGGCCGATCGTAACCATCAAAGAAACGGTTTTTCATGATGCCATTACGTCCATATAGTGAAACAGCCTCAGTGCTACTGACCCTGGAGAGCAAGCCCTGGGGGAGAAAACGAGTCGCATGAGAGAGAGAGAGAGGATGTGGCCTATGGAAGAGACCGCCCTTCGCTCCCCCTCGTGAGGCTTTTGGAATTGCTCACGAGAGGCACTCGTGCAAGCGCCCTGCACATATCCCGTTTTTCCAAACCACTTACTCCACGCACCAAAAGAATCACCCCGCCCCCCTCAGACCCCGAAAAAAAGTAACCCCTCCTTCCTCTATGAGCCCCCTTCCTCCTCATAATCTCCCAATCCATTTGCAAAACAGAAAATCCCCTTATAGGTCCCCCCCCCCCCATCATCCCCCTCCCTTTCGGCTACCCCCGAGCAACCAACGAAAAAAAAAGAAGTATCAATGCGCACCCACTTCCGTGACACCGAACAAGTCCTTCCGATGAAACTTTTTTCCCCTTTCCGGTTTTGGGGGTTGGCAAAAAAAATACATACATAAACGGGGGACACGTTTGTTGGGAGCGGGGTAAAGAGGAGAGGGGGGGAGGATAAGGCGTCCACATACGCGAGGTTGTACTTCCCCACGCCTGAACCTCCCCCTCCCAAATCACTCTTTCACACGAACTGAAGAGGCCAGGGGGAAGAAACATGCGGGCGGAGTACTTGTGCGAACACTTGTGCGGCGGCCGGAAAAAAGAGTTGTAAAAAAATAGCGCACAGTCGGGGTAGGTGAGCATAATACGCACGTATCCACTGTGCATAGAGGCCCACGCAGGATGTGGTTCGTTGCTGTTGGGCTGCGCTGAAGAGGGGACACGTGGGTGGTTTGGTGAGGGGAGGGCCCTCGAACTGTAGGCGCCAGTGACCATCCCATCGCACACCCCCCTCCTTCCCTCCCTTCCGCTGTCCCCGAAACTCTCCCTCTCTCGAGGGGGCACTCCGCATAAACGCACACACACACACTCTCAGCGCCGCCCAACTTCCACCCCCGCCCGGCTGTAAAACCCTCTCACCTCCGCAGACCATCTCGGGCTCTTCCGGTGGGAGGTCACCCGATCCTTGCACCCGGCGGATATCTCCTACGTTTTTTTTTATCCAAATCCCCCCCCCTTCCAAACGATCCTCCCGACCTCCGCGCGCCATACCGCGGCTCGAATGGCCGGCCGTCCCACCCTTTTTGCCGTCCTAACCTTCTTGCCGTCCGGTGGACTTCCACACACAAGGTCAACCTTAAAGATGCACTAGGGTTACGGAATATTTATGATTAATCTTTCATTTCTTTTTTCGTTTACACTCTCTACGTTCGAGCGAGAAATTTTAATTTTAGTAAAAGCGTACCCAGCTCCAGAACCTCAGGCTCAGTTCAAAGTTTAAAAAAATTATTTCATTTTATCGTATAATCCCCTTTTCAGTAATTACGAAGAAAAATAAATCCTGATAATATTCTCTTACTTAAGAAACAGCGATCTACTTTGTTAAATGAAGGAATAATGCTACATATTTTTAATGCGAGTTTGGTAGTTTTATTTTAACGACTTGTATTTCAATGGAAAGTGTACTTAAAAGTGTTTCCATAACACAATTTTTGAAAACAGTTTTATGCCTAGATTTTATCCAGATGGGTTGGTGGTTTATGGAGTGGTTTACTCCTGCTTGTAGTTTCCTTTCAATTATGGCAAAAATACAAGTAAAAGAAAATGGAAAGGTAAGAGTAACGGGTATTAAAAATTAACGTTTTGTTTTCGATTATTTATTTTAGCCATTCGCTAACTTGGAGGATTACTAACTCAGTCTATATTTAACTACCTAAGTTTCGACGAACCGTGCTCCCCAGGAAATGAATAACGTTTTCCCTCAACCTCCGCATAACCTCCTCAACCTCCACCTCTTTTTAGCATTTTTTTATTATTAAAAGAAAAAACTTGGAGAAAGACCAAGAGGGTGGGCAGGCTTTACTTCGTCAACTGCGGGGAGGCCGCGGGACAAAGGCAAAAACTGGAAGTAAAACATTCCCTCTTAAAGCAGTGCACTCCGAGCGATTATGACACTGAAGGGCTGAAGTCTTCCCGCATTCGTGGATGATTTCAGAAAAGGGTTCAACTACATAACTGGAGCAGTATCTATCGCACAAATGTCTTTAGACAGTGATCTACCTTCCGAATTCTACTATCTTCGTAACCACACATTCATTTTTTACTACTCGATTGAAAATTTATTTATTATTATTTAAAGTTACTATTGATGATACTTCATTGTCAAGAAAGTGTCTTAGATGTAGTAAGGACAACGAAATAAATTGCGTTACGTAAATAAGCTTCTACAAGGAGGGGGGTAGTTGATGAGAGGGCCGTTAAGTAAACTTGTGAAGAAAATATTAGTGAATACTGTTATGTGGGGTTTATTTGTACAGCTCAGAAACTTGGCCGTTGAGGCAAAAGGATAAGGGTTTAAGTTGATGGCTTTTGAGATATGGATAAGGACGGAGTAAGTTAAGTGGAAGGAAGGAAAGAAATAAACTAAGTTCTGGGAGCATGGCAGAGGAGGAGAAATGGTTTTTGGGAGGAATTCAAAGAAGACAAGAAAAGAGGATGCAGTGCATACTGAGTGATAGTGGACTGTTGAAGACTGTGAAATAGATGGGAGAATGTTGGGTAACCGAGAGGGGGGGGAAATATTACACATACTGGACGAAATGAAGGGTTAGCCAGTATTTGGAGTAATAAAAGTTGTTCATTTTAATATGCGGATTTAGGGCATTTACTGTTGTGTTATACTAAATAATAGGCGGGGCTTAGAAGTGTGTTATTGCTTATTCCCAGGGTCCATCAAAACCTACCTTGAGCAGTAGACTACTAATAATAATAACTGTTGCGGGAGGAGGATGGGCAGGACCGAGCATTCGGCTACCGACCGGAAGGTCCTGGACTCAAATCCGGGAGATGCCTCTGAACACTCCTTCCTAAACCCACCACGCACTATTCGCGCAAGAACCTCCTGGGAAAACGATGACAACACACTGCTCCCTACCCTGAATGTGATAATTTTGCATAGCTTTTTACCAAATGAACCGTGGCCTCTAACTGACCACCTATTTACTAAAACCTCCTCTCAAACAGATTTTCCAGTTGAAGACAATAAGTACTTCTTCGGTTATTAGTGGTTCTTAGGCGTCCAATGTGAACTGCCATAAAAAGCAAAGGCTTCAATTTTGAACTCGCATTTTTATGGTTATGCATCCTTGCACTCGCATCTTATTAATCAGTCTTCCAAGATTATTTCTTTTATCAATTTTCTGTACACTATTTTTCATTCTCACTCTTCGTTGCAATATCTATCAGCAGAATGTTTCTATTTAGGTGATGTGTCTACGATATCACACATCCTTTTTGTACTTGGTGGATATCAGATTACAGCATCAGCAAGGGAAAAGCAAACCTGAGTATTGGAATGAAGTTCTGGTGGCCAATGCAAAGGCCTTCTATGCAGAGGGTACTCGCAATATTACCTGGGGGTAACGAGGAAGCTGAACTGTGACCTATTAGATTATTTCATTTAAATTACGCTATTGCACTTCTCATTCTTTCATACTTTTCTTTAACTCCCCTTAACCCCCCTTTTAATAAATAATTTCTATCCAAGTCACGATACTCCAGGGGGTAGGTTTTCATGGCGGAATAAATCATTGCACATCCGCGCGTGAACTTGAAGAAAAATGCAGTAAATGGTAGCATTTTCAGAAGGCACTAATGAAGAAGTTAAATTACCTAAAGTAGAAAAGTTATTAGCACCATCTTCAGCTGCAGAGAAAAACCTATGGCGTGGAACAGGTCCACTGGAAGCTAAAATTCACTTCAGTCAACCCAGAGGGAGAAAGGAAGATTTAAGAGATGGAATATTAATAAACCCAATCCAATCATCTGAAAAGAAAGATTTTCATAGTAAAACCGAGATAAAAAGAGAGGATTAACGCTTGCAGTAAAACCCTTAAGAGGGTAGGTACCTACACTAAACTTCTCGTCTGCGACGTGCTGATTGCATGACGAAAGGATTTCAAAATGAAATGAAACGATGTTTGCCGGAAGTCTGGCGAGTGAGGAAAACTGAGGTGGTGAGAAGCAAACTCATTTGGAGAGAACGAAATATTTATGCAATGGGAATCGGAGTGAGGGACATAAAACGGAAAAGGGGTAGTGGTAATTAGGAAGAGGAAGCATTGGAAGCTTCCAAAGCACGGGCGAAGCGAAGGTCTTATTCCTCATCCCCTCGTCATCTTAAGGGAGAAGAGGGCGGGGAAAATATCATAGAAAGACCGTGCACGTGCGGAAGAAAGCCGATACACCACACCGGTTCACCAAAGGACACGTGCGGTGTATCATGGGGACCGTGCGCTGCTCCATAAAAAAAGACGCTTTCCACATACCTACGCCCACACGGAGGGTATAAATGGGGCTAGTCATAAAAATGTGGTGACTTACTTATTAATTACATGCATAAATATACATACACATATCTATATATATACCTACATATATAATGTCCAAAGATATATATATATATATATCTTTGGACATGATGTAGGAAAAACAATTTAGGAAACATATCATATAGAGACGAACACATGGGAATAGTTTAGTAAATTTCACGGAAAAAATATGACATAACCGGGATCCGAACCCGGGACCTGTCGATTTCCGGTCGACTTACATATATATATATAAGTCGACCGGAAGTGTGCGTGTATATATATATATATATATATATACACGCACAAAATACGCACATAAACATGTACACTCGTTTATCGCAAAATTAGTAATTTTGTACTTTGATAGCAAATACAAACATTTTTGAGCAGCAAGGAAAGTGAAAGAAATGTGAAAGGCCAATAACGGCTTTTACCCTTTGGATGAGAAATCACAGTATTAGTATGGGCACCAAAAGGGAGCACCAGAAAAGAAAGGAAGCCTAACGACGAAGTTTTGTACCTATAAGGTGCGAGAGAATATGAAGTTTCTAGGTGAAATACGAAGAAGGCAGAAAAAGTGGGTGGAGGAAATATTGAGAGATAGAGGGATGTTCAAGGCCGTAATAGAGGGAAGAATGTTAGGAAAGCGAAGAAGGGGAAAGAAGAGGAAAGGCTTTTTAGCCGGCATGAAGGCGCATAGAACGCACAAAGAATTGAAGAAGGAAATAACGCAGGGCAAACAAGAGGAAGTTCATGCGATAAGTAGCAATCATTAAGGGCTGTCCAAAACCTACCTTAAATAGTAAGATTACTGGGATGATCAGCATTGCTTCAGAATATAAAAATGTATACGTAAACAAAATTAATACTCGGCATATCATTACAAACATATCAAGCCTCCGAGATTCCTACATTTTACATGAATACTTATTGTATCGTTCGTGAACTATTATTAACACATACGAATCACAAATTACGCAAGGGGTTTTGGCTTAATATTTTATCATAGTTTGAATAAATTACAGAACATTAAAAACAATCATGATGCCTAACAATAAAAAAAATATTTACTTACTAGTTCAGATACTTCGTTAAAACTATTATAAATACACTTCATGGGGTTAATATAAAAAAGATTCGAGGAAAACATTTTGCAATAATCCTCCCTCTTATACGCATCCGATTTACGCATACTTACCCCTCCTGCAAGCACTAAAAAAGCCAAGGGATAAATCAACTCCTGCTAATGAATCCGCGTAATATCCTGGAGGAGCGAAGCGCAATTTCGCCACGGAGGAAGCAATAAACTATCGTGGTTCACCCTCTCCATTCTAATAATCCCCATACCGACCGCTTCCCTACATTCTGCTCACATCGACCTTGAAATGAAGAGAGAACGGAAGCGAGAGAAGACTTCTTTGCCGCCGGAAAACACCTTCTCCGCTTGAGTCGGCGCGAAAAAAGTTTTCGCGTAGCAAACCTTCCTCGCAACCCCCCTGCCCGCGCGCCGCGCAAATCTCCTCCTGGCCCACACCCCACTCTTCCCCGGCCATTCCCGACGAAAACGCTTTATATTTACGAGTCGGTCCCTCCCTCCCTCTCTCTCTCCTTCCCTCCTCCGTGCGTCCTGGTGTTTACGAAAAACGGCATGGAAAAGGCAGGAAGACAAAGAATCCGCGACCAACCGAAATCCGTGGAGTTGGCACGGAATAGTGGCAAACAACGTTCCCAAACACGCGGGCTGCAAGCTGGAGATCCAAGCCCTGGATCCAAGCTCTGGAAAATGGCTTTTTAAGAGGGGAATAAAAAATTATTTCTCGGGGGAATAGCGGAGGAAACGCGCGCACACGTGCGGGAGGGAAGGTATGTTGCGGGGGACGCAAACCCACGTCAATCTTATTTCGGACCGTTTGGACACAATGGCGTGAGGATGAAGAGGCTGTTAGGATTTTGGGCCTTTGGAGGGGAGAAGATGGCGGGAACCGCGAATAGATTGGAATGAAAGTGGGGGGGGGGGAAGGGATAATAATGGTTCTTCCACAGAGAACGGTAGAGGGGAACATTCTAATACACGAAAACAATGCCACTCCATTCCGGCGTGGTTGACGGCCAGTGAGGGAGCGATGCGAGCGGAGAGGGATGGAACGGGATGGATGAAAACGCGAGGAGAATGAGCGGCGTTGCCAAATTCTGATCGTCGCTGCAGCTTTCATAATTTTATTTAGAAAAAAGAGGGAGTTCGCTTTCTGTTTTTAGGGTAAATGGATAACGGAAAAGAGGGTTCACGAACGGATATTTTCATTAGGGAAATAATATATGCTGCTATACAATGCAAGAGAACATAAGTGAAGCCATATAAAAGTAATTCCATGTTCCATTCAATCTGTCTCTGATTAATCAGCCAAAAGTGGTGAAGATTTTAGTTGATATTAGGTAGATTCTAAAGCTAATTTCCAGAAAGAGAAAATATTACGAATTTCTTCCATACAGACCATTTCTTGCATACTTACTTCTTTCGCCTCCGTCACATTCACGCTTTTGTTCCATACATACTCTTCTGTTCTAAGACACTCCCAAGATAATGGATGTTAGAAAACATGATGTTATCGGGCGTAACTTCGTGGTACTTAAGTATATGAATGAAATAAACTTAGCAAAGTCCACAATTTTTTTATTATTTTCCAACCTAGGTTTCAACTTACACAAAATTAAACCAAAATACAAACCTCGAAAATGACTTTCGCACAAGCTGAAGCATAGGTCGGAAAATAATTTTTTTGTGGACTCCATAAAAAATATTTTATTCATATGAATGTTTCAGACAAAAGTAAAGTAGCCAATGGTTAATTCTGTTTTATATTTTGGTCAAACTTAAAAAAATAAATAAAAACGATCACAAAAAAGAGGAATTTTTGTAGTATTAATGGCAACAATGAAGACGAGATCTACCGATGGTAGAAAATGTCAGCAAAAAGCTGAAGAAGAACGTAGGTATATCAACGCTCATATGGATAAAGAGCACTGTCATCGAGATTGTGCTGGGGAAAATGAGGTACATGGACACATTCTAAGTCTCATGTAACTAAATAGAGCGTAGAGGAAAGAAGAAATCACTCTATTGATCTGTGCACATACAAAAATGACACCATCAATCTATAAAATGTAAACTAAAACCCCAAAGTTTTACAAACTTCTAAGGAGTATACAGCCCCATCATTTTAAGTTTTTGATGGTGACTTCAAAGGCTCAAGCGAAATGAAGCGCGAGCGTAATGTCATGTGCGATCAAATCGGAATCCTCCGTACGCTATGCCCCTACCTACCCTGCGCTGAATAGCAACACTGCCTTTTGTCTATATGTGGGATACAGAATTGGAGTGTGCAATGGCAGTAATGCAAAAATATCGACCAGAAAAAGAGGGAGGCGTGTGTTCCCGCCTAAAATATGTATTTTCCTGTTCTTTATCCGAAATAAATGGTCCGATCTTTGCCTTTTTTCACGAGGCATCTACAAGAATCTTGGCATAAGATCCATTGATGTATATATGCCAACGGCTTTCATAACGGACGTTCTCCTGACGTTGGCAAGCTGCTATCTTCCCAACTGCGGTCGGAGGTGGTTTCACGGGGGGCAAAATTTATGATTTCAGTACCAAACATTTCCGATACCGTCATCCGTGTAGTCCCTTATTTTCTGTAACGATGTTCAGGGTAGAAGGCAAAATGTACAAGGGAATGGCCACTGGCAGAAAACGCCCCACGAGGCTCAATATCCGGGAATGTTCAGAAAGTTCTAGGCAATGGCTTTGAACTGTAACTGGAAGACACTCCCATAGAACTGAACATTTAAAGACGGATAAGACAAAAGGTAAGAAAAACCAAACCATGAATATCATTACATTGTAATTGCTATCATTTCACGCAGTAAACGATTCCTTTTCATTTCCTCGCTGGCCCAAAGAAACGTCTAAAAAACTGGCTGAAAAGATCCGGATACTCTGGATGTTCGCTTGGCACCGTGCCTAGTCGGGGCACCATTATTCGCACATGACTGGCAAAGTTGGCTGCGGCACACCGAACCATCATGGAAGATTGCCCCAAGGACACCGAGGATGAGGGATGTGCATTTTTCCGTCTTCTCCATTTTTTTACCGACAGAGTTTACTGCAATTACCTAACCATTCAAGAGCATACCGTTCGAATATCATAATTTACTATAGTTAAATAACGGGAGATAAGAATGAAGGCCCTCTTCGAAGGAGCATGAAGCTTGAGATGATGATGTCATATCCTTCACCAGAACTTGAGAGTCTAGGTAGATATAGCATTTCAAAGAATCATTGCGTGAGTCTAACACGCTGTCCTTCTCTGATGTAAACAGGTTTTATAGCTCCTTCCCCATCAATTTCTCCAAAAAGATTGGAAACATAACCTCCGATTCCTGGTTTGCTTTCCAAGTACTTTTTCTCTTTATGGATCGAGAAGAGATGTTGATTTTCAGTTATGATCGTAAAATATCCAGTAAAGAAAACGGTCTTCCGTTTTTTACTTTCTCGGGCAAATGATTTATAAAATAATGCAGGACATTGATTTCATCCTTTTTTATTAGGTAAGTTACATAAATTTGGATCCATATTGGTGTCAAACACTTGCCAATTATAAGTGACTTGAGTGAGGAATTTCATACCTTGGGTAAACAAGAAAATTTCTAAGGTTCACTTCTAACTGAAACTATGGCAAAGGGCAGGGAAGAGTATTAGGATCTATGCAGGACAACGGTTTTTTCCAGGTTCTACTGGGCTAAACAATAAATCACCTTTGCTTCAGTCCATTAATTTTGCGAACATAGCTTTCGACTTGGATATTTTATCCTTTTTCCCGTGTTGATTTATTTTTAATGTAATGCGATCTCAACTAAAATCTCCAATGCAGTCTTTAATAAAATCTCCAATGTAACCTTAAATACAATATAATAATAAATCTAAAGACTTCACTACCACACCTCTGGAAAGAATATACAAAGCTCTTATCACTACACTTTCTTGTAACGTAAATCTATAAAAACATATCTATTCCAATACGAGAGATTAATTGCACACAACGGCTGCACTCTTTTTTTCCTATTTCCTATTAGCAATATATAACACAAAGAACGTTTCCTCCAGAGCGCCCAAAGCTAAGAAAAATATATGCGTAAGTATATTATTCACGCTGATATCTTCGCATCGCTCATTGAAGATATCACATCTCAGGGGAACTTTCACCATAGATTGGAATAGCATCAGGAGAGAGAGAGAGAGAGACATCAGGAAAACTTCCGAGTCGTTTCGTGGGTAGTAGGAGGCCAAATTGGTCCCTCCCGCCTTATTCTGCCCGAACCAACAGCCGAGAAGGAAAGAGAGAGAGAGAGAATGGTATAAAGAAGGAAGAGAAAGAGATATATATCACTGCCTCTCTTACGATATCCCAAACCCTTCTCTCCCTTTCTTGCACCCCCTCCCCCTCCATCTTCCCCCCCACATCCGAAATGCTCCGTCTCCGAGCAGCCCACCCCTTTCTCCAATCTCGCTGCTAGTCCAAACACGCTTTGAGACGTCCCCTCCCCAACATAGGAAACACTCTCGAGGGAAGTGTCCCCACTCTCTCACAAACCCTTGGCGGAAGGCTCTGGGCCCTTTCCTTCTTCACATGAATGTGTGTGTGTTTATGCTCGCGCGGGTGTGGAGTTGGTGGGTGGGGAAATGACCCCAAGAGCGACTGGAACGTTTTAATTAGTAACCCGGAACGGAAAAGATTTTTCCCCGTTCC
>LYUA01000223.1:65140-98370 GCA_002093875.1 Calopteryx splendens | reverse complement strand
TATGTTATCTTATACCTATATCACTGATGAGCTGGAACTTTGTACTAAAATTTCATACTCTATGGGTGATACCCAGAGCAGAATAAATACATATTCTATTCTATTTCATTTTTCTTGTTCCCGACGATGAGATTCTTACCTAAAATATTTTGATTTTATTACGCTTAAACGCATGCGGCCACTTGGGTAAAGAAACGATAAAATCCTTCCGGAAAACTCGTGTTACTCAAGCAAGACTGGTAGGCTATGTTCTAACGTATAAATGGATGTGAATAGATGATTTTAAGTTATTTATTTACGCTTTCCCTTGATGAAATTTTGACATATTAATGTTTAGATAAAAATCTGATTTAAAAAGACAAAAAGTTCCATTTCAAAATAAATGTTTGCTTTCATTCATCTGGATCTGCCTGGTACTCTAACACACCCATGACGTCATTTAAATGTCATACCTTCAATAATCACTTTTGGTAAAAAGTAATAGTTACTAATAGACATCTACGAGGAATTCGTTAATTGACGATGTGTGTTCAATATGCATCATGAATCTTTATTCTTCATAAGTGAGAACATTTTTAATTTTACATTCTTCAACTCCATTTGGATCAATGCTTCCTCCACGCACCTTACCCAGAGCCTCAATGGATCCCAAATTACTCCCGCTTGCCAGTTCCCTAAAAAATACACCTTGCGGCGGTCCCCCTTTCCTTATCCGGGCTTGAGCAGAAAACAAACAATATCGCAATTTTCATGTTTACGATCGCTATGAATAATCATTGAGATTTATAAGCACCTTTCAATTATGGATATCAAACCAAATAATTTTTAAGACCCTCGCAGGGAACCCATTCCAGGGAGTACCGCTCCAACCCCCAATGCTTCCTTCCCTTCATTTCCGAGGCAAGGAACGGCCGAGTGGGGGAGAGGGAGGGCTTGGCGAGGGGGAGGTCTTAAAAGGGTTTTATAAACTTCTATTTCCACTCTCTCTCTCTCCCTTTAATCTCTGGTCCCTATGCAGGCGCGCGTGCGGGGCAGAAAATATTCCGAACGACACCGACGACCGCCACGTCGTAAACGTTTCTTACCGTGCACTCCGCGGGCGAAACGTCAAGTCATTGAGTTCTCTCCCAACTACCTCAGAACAAAGTAAAAGCCTCGTGTTCATTAGAGGCGGCTGTATTACCGCCAACAATGAAACACCATTACGACCCGCGTGACTTTGAGGGTAGTTGATTTAAAAACCGTGGAAGTTGCATGGAAAAAAAAACAGGAAGAGAAAATTGACGTTCCGGTGTTGTTCGGGCTCCATTTCTTTCACCCCTGGTGAAAGAGTGGTCTTTCGCTTTCCGCGATTCTAAGCACACCCCCTCTCTTTCCCTATCCCTCTTTCTGCTGGCATTTTCCCTCCGACGAGAGGCGAGCGTGAAATGATAAATCTCCAGCCTGTTCTGAAATCCACACATGTAGTAATTTGTGACGAGTTTCGCCGGAGACTTCAACGAGCTCATACAAAGATTGATGAAATCTACAGGTTCCCTTTGATATGTGATTAAGGGCTCGTCTGATATTTGAACAAAAACGAAACGAAAAACGAAAGGAGCAAACTTTCCTGGATGTTGTTCAACAGGTGGTAGCGGCAAAAGCGGAAAAGAAAGTAATAAGAGTGGCGATTCGTTGTTTCGGGCAAGTGGTCACCCGTTATAAAAAAAATTCCTCACGGGCAAAGGCACTCATTATGTGCACCGATAAAGGGATAACATAAAAAAATAAACGTACACGCAGAATGGGTCATTTTCGAGTCTGCTAGGTAATGAATAGTGTTAAGAAAACGCATCAGTTGCACATTAGGGTTGTGGTAATTCAGCAAGGTGTCTTATGAAAAGGATGAATGTCTTATATAACATTATAAAAGTACGTTTGAAAACTCTTAGATGTCTACGAAGAATTTTCGAATAGCACCACGCCAATAAATTACCCAAAAACGATGTAAAACAGCTATACTACGAATTACTTCCAAATTAGTATAAGAAGAAATATTTTCATCGTCTTCTTAGAATAAAAAATGGAAGCACTACGATGTGGAATGCATTAAATAGCATTAAATAATAAACACGAAATTTAATAACAGGAATCGAGAGCGTAACGCGTTCAGATTATTACGGGAAGATAAAAAAATTAAGAGGTAAAATGATAATATACCTATCTACAACTAGACAATACTGGAATATGAGTTTGGTACATATTTGTAGGAGATATTGATGTATTTTCATACACTTTCGTGACTGTGCGCGAACTTTGAAACGTGCACCTGACGTATTCGGCAATTCGACACGACACTAGAGACTAATGTTTACAACATTCTTTCTTCGCACAACAAAATGCAATGAGGAACGCATTGATTACATTAAATCAGTAATTTAATAGAAACGATGTCACTTTGGATACACCCACATGCAGTACAATTACTTCACTGAATTGCTCGTAACCTACATTTTAAATTACCTAAAAGTTATGTTTCTTTACACTATGGTTTCAGGTCACAAACCAGGCTGCCCTGGTAGAAAAAGCGGGGAGGGCAATATCAAAGAAATGGGTAAAAAAAAGAAGGCATTTTCATCCATTTTACTTACTTCACTGAAGCTGAGCACCCCATGCCTTCAAAAACTTCAAATATATTTATAACTTTTCAAAGATTGAATTCGATTCCAAAAAAATGTTGCTGGTGTGCTATGGGAGGTGACCACGATATTACGTTTCGACGTCCATAGACTTCGACAAGAAAAACTGTCTCTCACGGAAATATCTCGAAGATTGGAAGATAATAATTCCATGAACTGAGACTGTTCATTACGGTTGATTTCCAAATGCATGTTTTTGGCGCCGATCTGTGGAGGAAGGTGAAGGAAGAAGGTAGACGTAGAAGATCGATTTTTAAGTAAAACGACATACATTCCTATCGGTACACATGAGAGGGAGGGGCAACCACGGTTCTCGCAGCGACAGACTTCCGCGTTAACCACGTTGTTCACAGTAATTTTCGCACACTCGACAAGAGAGAAGTGAGCGGCGATGCATCGTTTGAAACGAAATAAATATGCCTACGTGATAAAAAATTAAATATTGAAAAGTATTGAAACCTGTTAAAATGCCCACCACATAAAAATCACCTACGATTTACACACCTCGCTAACCACTCAACATACACTAACGAACGAGATGCTTCATGGAAACCTTTAACGATGCCTGACAACATACAAAAACAAAATTCGCTAAAAACATTACATACATATTTTTTTTAAATATTCATACAATTTTAACTTGTCGGCTTGAAGCTTTACGTGAAATTTACGGGTTAGTCCCTCAGTCTTTAACCCACTCGTATTTTTTACACGGGAATGAATAAGGATGGAGCACGAAAAAATGACACCCTGAGGCGTAAATATTCCCTACTTTCACGTTCCCTTCAATTTCGGACTCGTATTTTGAGTCTTCCTGAATTATAACGCACCGACACCGGAACTCCAAAATGAACGGTTTTTTTTAAATGAAGAATCAACTAATGTCAAAACATTCCCTTACAAAGGCCGTTGAGAAAAAAACTTAAAATCGGTCCAATAGGTAAGAGAAAAGTGCGACTGGGAAGTGGGGACACAAATCCTTTGACGCAAAAGAAAAAATAAAAAGACATCATTCAAATAAAAAATATATTCATTTTTTCGGGCTATTTCATCTAAAGCATTTGTCAAAGGATTAAGTTTCGTAATTGAATTTTCCTTTATTATTAAATTAAATATGAACTTCGAAAACAGTCCATGTAAAAAAAGACTATCAATAAAATAATTTTCTCGACTAATGATTACTTGGGTTAATAAGAATAATAAAAATTATTACTATCCCTTAAATAAGTTCAATTAAATTAGAAAGTTAGGGAGCTACCAAGCAAGGGTTTCAAATGTGAGTGATTTTATACAAAGTGAAAAAATACAATTTCACGTACTAATACCACGTCTGCATAGTATGTTACAGGTCAAGTATCTTCCTAATTTTTCGGATTTTATTCATGCAAAACAAATTACTGAAGAAAACTATCAAATACTATTTCGTTTGAAGTTTCAAACCTAAAAAAACTACTACATCTCCATGAATTGTTTATGGAAACCTAACTACTAGTGAAACTAACTATAATGGAAATTTTTCAGTTACTGCCGAATATCACGGCAGGTATTCGCCAATTACAGGAGCTTGCATGCATGAATTTATGGGAGAAAATTTGAACAACATCTAACTAACTTCCAAGAGGCTAATAAATTGAACATTCTGCAACGCGATCACAAAGAAAGCCATTGCCAGAACAAATTTGGCTCGCATGGATTTCACTAAGATTCTATGCTTTCCAAATACTTTCTCAAAACTCTTAATTCAAGGAGCGAAATTATTTCAACGAGCATAAGACCTGCTGATTTTAGATTACATATAAAATTCTAGGCCATTAGGCGTGAAGATGAAAATGTTGGATTACCTTCTTTTTTACATGAGGAAGCTGCTGATTCATTGTTAGATAACGATTACAGTTAGCAGATAAATTTTGGCATTCACCGCCATTCCAGCGAAAGTTATGACGGAAAAATGATTTTAAAAATCACAAAACGTTTTTGTTTTTCATTCACGTCTGCAACGGTTGGGAACCGAAGTGAATTAGTACAAGGTTTTATTTGCATTCGAGTGATGCTTAAGCAACTCTTACAGGTTGACACCACGAGGTCGGATGCCTCGCCCTTGAATCTGAACCTCGTTATTGTGGAGCAGGGGAGAGGCGCACACTTACATTGAAAGAACGAAAGATAAGTGATGGAAAACGAACTGCTGCACGGCCTAGAGATTTAATGGGGAAATTCTGGGAATATATTTTTCCATTCTGCAGTTTAAGGTCAGCATATCACGCGTGGAAAAAAATACAAAGAAAAAAAACTCACCAGGGAGGAGTAATCCCTAGGATAAGTAGCAGAGATATCACTGAATGGCCTTCGTGGAATCCTTCGGCGAGAACTATATTTTGGATTCAATACTCAGTTATCAGCGAGTATTGCTACTGTATTAAATTCTGCCCGTGTTTACCAATTTACAGGAAGGCCTCTTCAAATTTAAGTTTAATCGCAATAGTCCCTGAGCGTTAACTAATATTGATTCATTACCCATTAATAATACTTAACTAATATTCATTTCCAACAAGGTGGCGTGGAATTAGACCTATTTTTGTATGGTAAGCGGCTTATATAAATTCACTTCGCTCCGGACGCTTCCGGTGGCTATTATGCACGAGGCAGGTTTCCAGAGGCCGAACCACCAAGGTTCACATGACACCCATACCCAAGGCGGGACTCGAACCCGCGACTTTCTGTTATTACGTGGGCCTGACGACCCACCCAACTAAAAAATCGACAACTGATCTGTCAAATATCAATTTTGTTTAAGAGCCAATTTTTTTCAATTAAGAACAATGCATTTGATCATTTTGGCGAATTTATTTCTAACTTGAGTCGCAAATTGTCCACAATAAGAAATGATTATTTACGCACATTGTTCAAAATGTGTCTAGGCATTGCTAGCATCAATAGATCTCAGGAAATTAACAAACAATTAGTCGGAGATCTGGCTGCCATTCGAATTCAGGAACTAAGATAGTTATATATACATGTTCATGCTTTGAAAAGAAAGGAGAAGATGTGAAGTAGGTATAGGAAATACGGCGCTACGCGTGAATGATAGAGACAAAAAGGACGGATCGAATGACTAACAATGAGATCCTACGAAGAATAAGAGAAGAAAAAACTGATAAAACCATGAAAAGAGGAAAGGATAACCATATCGGACACATTTTGCGACAAGTTTTCCTGATGAAGAGAGTGAGTCTTACAATTAGAGGGAAAAGGTGAACGGGAAAAACTACTAAGATACTGCAATATAAACATGATGAGACGTCGGATTAGGAAAACGGATTAAGTAATGAGATGCCAAAGAGAAGACAAATTTAGGCAAGTAGCGGTTAGCCAATGGAGGAATTTGGTGGAGAGCCTGAGATAGAAAATGACCCGTGATGAAGACCAAGTGACACATCAAGAAAAGTAGATTTGACCATCTGTACTTACGAACTGCGACGGTCCTGGGATTGAAAGCGAGGGCCTTGACTTCCAGCGAGTCCATCCTGCTCCTGAGGGCCTTGGTCCGGTCCCGCACAGCGTCCAGTTCCGTCCTGAGATCCTTGAACAGGGTATCGGCGTGGGAGGCGAGGGACGATAGCTGCCTGAGGGCCCCGCTAAGGGCGACGTTGACCACCAATTCCAGCTCATCCTCCACCTCGGCCTCCCGGCTAGATCCATCGTTCTTTGGCCACACTCGGCGCCGGCACAAGAACTTGGGTTCCACAACCTTCTGGATGAAAGGCATGGTGGTAGAGGAGGAGGACGCGTTCGCTCTCTCTCACTCCACGCCTTCGCTTCTGTCTGTCACCACTACTCACAAAACTTCCCGGGTGTCACATCGGGAGAAAGAAAGCGAAATGATACCGAAACATAGAAAGGCACTGACACCACACACGTTCACACGAGCACATGGGGGGACTAAACTCTTCTTAGGCGAGGGTCTGAGAAGACGGCCGTTCGCCGCCTGCTTCCCCGTACTCCCTTCCCTTCCAACGAACCATGCTTGGGGATTGTGCCACCCCAAACGTCTCGGGGACGATTATTGACGGCTGGAGGACAGGGAAACCACCCCTAAGGTTCACTCTTCCAGCATGTATTTTTTTGTCGCACGAAGGTTGGAATTGGTCACCACAACTTATTCCTCAGGGCGAAGTCTTAGAACGAGGTGCCGGGACATGCTGTTGCACGGAGGTGCGAACGTCGTGGGGTCCCGCCAAAATAAAATCAGTCCGCACCGGCTCCCTCAGGTAACGCACTCCAGACACACGGCACAGAAGACGGGGACGTTTTCGGGGAAAGTACACACTTCCGCTTCACCAGGGTTAGCCGAAGACAAGGCCAGTCCATCGATGAAAATGCAAATGTGGAGACGAAAGGGGACTGTTATTCTTTAGGACACACGTGGGAGGCGATGGAAAAAAAGTTCTCAACTATCACAGCGCACGAATGAATGATTTTTTCCGGGCACAACGTGACCCTTCACGACTTCCAAACGAGCGACGATGCCTTCAGGTCGAAAGCGACGTCGTTCACGGCGGGGGGAGAAATAAAGGAATCACGGTAAGAACGCCCACTTGTCGGGTTGATGCACAGGTATGATATCTCGCGCGGCCGCTTCCATTCCCTCCAAAAATAAGGGTCCTCGAAGGATTTTTTTCCCTTGTAACCGAAGCACACGCATGCGACACGTAAACCGCACCAAAGTGCGGGGTTCCCGCCAAACGCCCGGAGCACACCGAAACTTTTTCACGGCCCGCGTGTAACAAAAAAAACGGGACCGCAATCCGAAGGTGGACGCCGTGTGCGCGCGACCCGGACGTGTGTTGGTCGAACCCGACCTTCCCACCAAACCTCTCGAGGTGTAATTCCATTCAGTTCGCCCGCCTCTGCCCTCGGCGGTGGTAGGCGTGATCGCTCGGCGACCGTAGCGCTCACCGCCAACACGGTGGCCGCGGCAACAACTCCGTGCGGGTCGTGGAAACTCGAGTGCCGCGTTCGACGCCATCTCGTAGCCGATTAGTCGACTATTTCCCCGGTTGTGGGCTACCGTGCTGCTACCTATTCGCAGCTTGAACAAGTACGTCGCTCGATGAGTCATTTAACGCGGGACGAGGAAGCAGCGTATGAAAACTCCCCTTCCGTGGGAAACAGGTCGCCGCGAATTTTACCTTGAATACGTCCGTTCACCGTCCAAGTTCGGCGAAAGGGAAATCCCAAGCTGTTCAATTTTTCCTTGAAAATCCATTTAGTTGCGTGTATTTCCAGATTGTCCACGCCTTGATGAGAGCTCGGAATGTAACTGACATTTTAGATGATGATCGATAGACTACTTAACAATTAAAGGAGAAATTGTCGCGCTGAGGAAATACAATGTAGGTGAGAACGGCAAAGAGGATTCAAATCCACTTTCTTAGTGTTCTTAGCGGCATACTTCTCCAATTCCAAAATTTTCTTGGGGTCTGTTTTACTCACCAAACGACCTGAATGAAAGAAAAAAGTGAATAAAGTAAGTAACTTTAGTTTCTTTAAAGAGTGAAAACTCTTAATCACCATATCCAGTTATATTATTCTACAGTACTTAGTTGAACCACCCTCATGTATAATTTGGTATCCGTCGTCTATATACATCATCTCCGATATAAATAAAGGCACAGGTACGTGTATTCCTTTTGGAGAGCAGAAAACTATCTTGCCTCGTCATTAAGATGTACCCGGATATTGAATATTATTTAAGAATTTAACTGACTCAAATTTCAAGTCGTGGCATTCCAATCGCCAATAAGTGCTGGTGTCAATCGTCGAGTTAAAAAAATCAGAAAGGAGCGTTTCTTGTATCGAAATGTTTAAATCTGATTTTCTCTCGTTGACGAAATGGATATTAGTTTTTACAAACCTAAAAATAAAATTTCAGATAAAAAATGCAATTGAAAATAATTTTTTTAATAGATTCGAGTGACTTCTCAATGTTTTTAGTACCTGGGATGAACTGTACATAAAACGATATGACCTGCACATTACTCTATCTCTACTTGTGGTGATATTCATAATTTGAATACATTAGGTATCGATTAATAATGATCAACCAATTGAAAAGAATATACTTTTAATCAATTTTCTTATGATAAGTGTATGCTTCAAAAATCATGCCCTTATGATGCACATACTAAAAATGATGTAAAAAATGTGTCCATATAAGATACTAATGATCACTAACAAGGCGTTTGGATAACAGGTTCTTTTCTAAATGGTGATTAGGTAAATATGATTGAGTGTGCAATCAATTGAATGGACCATTTATGATCATTGGCAAGAAAACCAACCTGTATGAATAGCTTAAGGTAGGGAGAACGAGTTTCAATGGCAGTAGGGTTTTCAAGGAAAGTACGACAAAAAGTGAAAGATGAAAACGTAAAAATGATAACCATACCACTTCCGTTTCAAGGTGCATACCCTGCCACAAACCGTTCTCACAAGGGAGTGGTCGGCAGTAATAGGTCCATGGTATTGGATGAACCCTTTGAACTTCTATTAAAATAGTGTCTGAAATCTTTGGAGGCTAATTTCCGAGGAATGTGGCCCGCCAACACTTCGGGAACTTGATAATACGTCCCGTAACATAAAAAAGGTTGTCATGCCTTGATTTATACAGTAGGCCTCTTCTCCAGGGTAGTTCCACAGTGGTGTAGGGGAGCTTAATGAAAGAGACGATTCGACTCTATTGTAGGAGCCGCTTTCAGTAGAAGTTTTAAAAAGAATTTAAGAAGACTTGGATTAGCGTCGAATTGTTCAGTTGGGCCAAGGCAGAACGAAGGAAACTGATATTGGCTGAATTACCGTACAATTCACTGCTGAAGTTCGTATATCCATCTATCATTATTCTTGATGGCCTTTCAACATATATAGGGCCGGATTTACATAACATTTAATATAAACTGCATATGTATAGCAGGTTTTTAAAAAAATGCTGCAATTTATCTCTGTCCATTTGATTGAAATAGAATAAATTAGACTTCATACAAGTAACAAACGAGATATTAGGAACTTTTAAATTATTAGGGTTTATTGGAGGTAACGTGGTAGATTAGTACTTAAAGCGTTCGGCTGCAGACCCCAGGGTCCTGGGTTTAAATCCAGTGCACCCTCACCTAAGTTCAAACTGAGCCATTCCTGCGTTTCTTAGATCTTTCTGGGAAACCACATACAACAGGGGAAAGGAGCCGAGCACCCCCCACCCCTTCTCTGAATATTTGTATTTCACACGACGCGGGATATAGTACATACCTATCGGGTGACTTCCCCCCTATCCTATTTCAAACCGACCTTCGGTTTGAATACTGTGGTGGGTGTTTGGAATTGATCATCGAAAGTTATTTCGTAAGATTAGCGAGGAAATACCACATGATCACGGTGAATCAAGGCCGACCTCGATAGTCAGATATTTCGGAGTGAAATCGTCCTTACCATGAATCAGCTCACCAGTTCCAGGAGTAATGGTGTCGAATTTAATTGGGCGCGAATATTACCCTTTGGGAATAATTCATCTAGCCTCTCTCATTCGGGAAAATTGAAATTAATTAACGGTTAAAAGTAGTGTCAAAGAAGCCCGGGTAAGGCCAATTCTTGGCATGACGCATACGATAATTTTCAGAAAAACAAGCGCGTCATTATTACATTCAATGGAAATCCGTTTAATCTGGGAATGAGGGCAAGGAACAGAATTGGCTGCACCCTATGGTTAATTTGGGGAAAAAATTCAAACGGGTTAAAAACTTTGCACCATCGAAATTTCAAAAACCCTGAAGGCGATATGTAAGTACGTAAAAAGGAGGATTCATCTCGAGGCATCCGTGACATCAATGCTCCCTTGAAAAACGAATGAAATAACATGTAGATTTTTGAAATACTTTTAAAATTTCCCCCCAATTGACAAGAAAAAGCTGTGAAATATAACCCGATGCTCGTCAACATGTACATTAGCTTTCAATGCACTTTCAATGACATTAGGGGTACCTACTTTGACGCTAAACCCAGTTTTGACAATTGTAAAAAAAACTACAAAGTGGAAGATGCATTCGATGAAATTTGATAAAAAGTGACGTCACTTTGGGAGGAGGTGGGTTAAAATCGGGTAAAGTCGTCGATGTATTTATTATTACCGTATGCTACGGCTGTTTCAACGTTTTACATTCATACATATATACAAACACACACACACAACCGGCACGATTTGCAATTGACCAGTTATAGCTATGAAAATTGTTTTCGTGGGTAAAAAAAAACAGCTCCAATGAACGGTTTATGTCTAATAATTTCCACTTTTCCACACTAGGGGATTGATATGTCCGGTCGGATTCTCAGCATTAGATCACATTCACCCATTTCTTGTTTGGTCCCTGAATGCTTCCCGCATGGTCAGAGCTGGTCAAATCAGAGCTGGCCCATTTCCGTATCAAGGAAGATCATCTTCACACCATCGTACACATGACAATAACTATTACAGTGCGTGCAAAGTTTTTTTTAAATATCATTACTGAACGCAAAAAGTGATGAGATAGCCTAATATTGAAACTCATGGTGGAATTTAAGGTCTCCAAATTATATTATCACAATATCAGATTATCCGCGAATAAAATGACTGGATTTGTTGTTGTTTGAAAAAAAAATAAGGGAGGGGGATGATTTTAATACTAAAGGGGAAGGAAAAGTGGTGGAGGGAAACCCTATTTCAAATGGAAGTCCATTGTTCAAAAGTGTAGCATACTTACCGACTGAACCCGTAAGTGATTGCGGTGCTATTTCCTCCCTTACCAGTAATTTCAATTCCCGTATTAACGATTGGTTTCTCCCTAGTCAAGACATGATTTAGCTACATAATCACCATTCATAAATCTAAATATTGGTTTGCTTCAGCTCTCTGCTACATCCTCCAGTCCACCACCAGCTTTAATACTTCATAATGCCATTCTTTCACATTTCTCATTATTTTCCTAGTATGGTTCATTCTCGTTTTTTCATGGAGGTCATTCCTATAAATACAATTTTCTATGAGTGTTTTTATATTTAATTACGTCAATTATGTTGAGTAAGTTCACTTACTACTTCCAATCGTTTACAACGAACTTCTTTCCGTATTCTTAGAAAGACTTCTTCCATTTAATTACATCGACATAAAATACTCAATATTTTGAACTCTCAAATCGAAAAATCGATATTTTTAGTGATCCCTATGTTTACTTCCTCACTGAAATAATAAATTCGCACCTCCCAAGGATAAACATCGTGGGCGCCTATCTTATTTTTAATTGCTTTACTAAGAAATAAAATTTTAAAAGCGCCGGAAAATCAGTAAAAATATGATATTTGATCCGAAATTAAAATACATAGGTATCCGTATGAACAGAAAAACATTCGGCAATTAAATAAATTCCATCAGACTAAAACTTAAGTTGATAACATTTCACCACAGTGAAAGAATTTGTTTTTGTTAAAATGCAATTTCTCGGAAGGATCGACTTTTTTCCGATTTATTCGCGTCGCATTGATCACATTTTATTCATGTTTAACCACAAAATATAAAAATCATGATATTATTTCTCTCGTCCCTGAAATAAGAAATTTTTCTCCAAGTGAATACCCAAGGCGATTCCCAAGAGCCTTATCTCAACTGCCACCGCGGCAGGCGCTTTTAGTTCTCGACGTCGGTGACTTACGCATTGCCTTGCTGCCCCTGCAGCGTGCGTTTCCCCTGCCGTCGTCCCCACGGCACAGGGCCTTTTAAAGCACCGCCGCATGCGCGATAACAATCTGCGACCGCAATCCCCTTGCACACACTAAATAGCCTGCCGTTATTCGTTATCTCATCTCTCCCGGCCCCACTGGTTAACCTTCCAATGAGCCCGCTAAGAGCGTCTAGCGTCACAGAACACTTGCGAATCAGATATTAACCCCCTTCCGCTTCAGAACCCACTAGGTAATATTTTACGTTGCTGAATTATTCATGTCCCACGCGAAAATAATTTAAAGACACTCAAAAGAGTATTTTTTTAAATCATCCCTCCCGCACGTATCCTTTCGCTTTCTGGCTCTTTGGCCTATCTAGCTACCATAAAAATTTAAACTCTTATCGACAGGTGTTGAATCCATCAAGGGATGACCGTATTTTGAAAAAATAATGGCTGCAGATTTTAATATTTTATTCTTTTCAGCAAAAAACATTTCGTCGCTCATGAGGGGGTTAGTAGTAATTTCACCCTCGTGTCTCATTGAGTAGTTGATCAAGGAAAATGCAGGCATAACATTCATGTGGTGACTATTAGTGGGAACGTGTGTTGAAATAACGATGGAAGCAGATCATGTTTCAAATGGAGATACAGCATAGGGAAATGATGCCGGAAATATTATAAATAATTTCCCATGGTTTGATTAGCGCATCCACAATTGTTTTCCTGGTGCTGCCATTTCGAAATTCAGGGAAGCTCCAGGGAACGCTACTGGAATCAATCTATGGTTCAGGAAACTGAGACAGTCTGTCAAACAAGTATGATTAAGACCAATTAAGAATCCAATTCGCTTTTTCATCTTTCGGGATTGACGCAAAGAAAGAAGAAAGGGAAGGGTCCGAAATATACGACACAAAGGCTTCATTTGTTTGTGGCCGTGAACTATTTAATATCATAACACCACTTTTTATATCTTCTTGAATAATTCGCGATGCGGAAGATCCATCTCTTATTGAAGTTATGAGGATTATAGTTACTCGCAATTGAAACTAATCACCATTTCATTTTGATGAGTCGATAGTCAAAGATAATCAAGGAATGAATAACCGAAAAATAAAATGTACCATCATCAATTTTTTTTAAATCCTTCCAATTACATTCACAATGGACGATAAAAATCGAAAATCCAGCATTACGAGATATTGGTATTTCCTTGGTTACCAAAACGTTAGCTCCATCGACGTTCCGTCATCATGACATTTCTCGGGTGAGGCGACAAGGGGGTCACAAATGCCGACCCGTGTCTGAGCAACACTCCAACAAAGATTGAGAACTCCGCTACTCTTGAAGTTTCACCCACAGGATTCAAACTAATGTTCTTAATTTTCGAGGAAGTTCGTGATGAATGCATGACGACAAAAGCGTTACGAATACACGTTTTCTCGAGTTTGACAATCGTGGAAGATCCACGAGAAAAAAATAGGATTAAAAAAAGTGGTAAAATATTTTTCTCGATGCTCGTATTACGTTCGTATTGGGGCACACAAAAAATATAACTTAGAATCTATTAATGAAATGATGGCGATGGTGACTTGCTTATTGAATCGAAACATGATAGTAACGAGAAATGACATAATTGCTTTACAATCACACGTAATTAATTCTGGGGAGAGTAAGATAAAATTGATCCTAAAAAAAATTAGGCTTGCATTAAATGAGAATGAATGCTGATATTGTTATTTGCAGTCAATTTCTGAACGCATATGAATAAAGACAACAACGAAGAAGAAATTAGTAGATGCGAAGCGTAAATACGCGCAATTTTATAAGAAACATTTATAATTTGTAGAGCATATGAAGGATAAACAAGGGGTTCTTTCACTCTCACCTCGATTATTTAATAATTGCATTGCCCCATGCGCAATCGTTCCTTACATCTAGAGGCATAAGACCTAAGAAATTCTTAATGACCTTTCTCAAAAAATTAGCACAGATTTCAGTAGTTAAAAATAATTTGACGTAATTCAATATCAGTGTTAACTAAGATTCAATCAAGAATAACAAAAACTATGTTATCATATCGTTGCATAAAAAATAGGGCTACTCACTCTTGGCGATGTATATGAGCACGATTACTGTCATTATGTCAGCGTAACTAACTCGTTTACCTTCCAAAATGGTAGCCAGAGGTATCACTCTTTCCATATCAACTCTACGATTGCAACTTTTTAAATTTTTGCTGACGAGGCCATCTAAAGGATTGTGAAGAAGATGGACTCCATCTCTGAGAGGTTACAACAAATGCACAGCTAATGTGCGTGGAGCTGCGACAAAGGACCAGGGAGGATTCAAGCAACAAAATTTCCGTCGTCTTCACCGAAAGGATGATTTAATTGCAAGAAAACGTCTCTGGCACTACTTTCATGCAGACTCTCCGTCGGACATGAACTTTAATGTCAACTACGAGATTTTCCCTTCACAAAGAATACAACTTCACCCGAATCTAACTGTTGAGTACTCTCGTGCGACGATGGAGCATGACTTTTATCTTCGTTCGATCAACTCTCGAATTCCTAGCTCATTTGCTCAGGCCTATGAAAGGTAATAATCCTGTGTGCAAATAAAAGAGTCCCTCCATGAGCACTCCAAATTGGGAGCGCTATTGTGAAATTCCTCTAAGACGGGACGGGAAATTACGGAGACCACAGGAATGGAGAAGCGGTACCGGAAGGATTTCGAGATGGAACCGGCTAGGAATTGCTGCAATGCCGACGTTCATAACCGTCTTTAATATCAGCACGGGCTTCCTTTCCACTTCACCATTTCGGGCACCTTCAGCAGGCCGTGACTTCCTTTTCCTCCCGCCTAGGGGCCGCCCAAAAGAACGCCTCCTGAAGTCATTCGTTCATCACAACCGTTCTCATGGACTTGCTAAGCATCATATATTATGGTATCCATATATTATGCCAAGCATCCATAATTTTAAGAAACCACACAAAGCTGGGACGGAAGAATCGATTGTTAGTCCCCGGACTCATTCTCTTGACACCTGGCGTGACCTCTCGAGCTGGGGTAATGGATTCCAAACTCTTTTCGTTTCACATTCGCTCCCATTCCTCAACCAAACGCACGCAAGTCTTAAAGTTTCGCGTTGGAGATACCAGGGGCTAGATTTAGGTGCTAGGGATGCTCAGGAAGACTGAAAAATTACTTTGTGGTCTTCATTCCAAAAGGAACTTTTTCTGTACTGCATTTCTTCACCTTTTCCTTCTTTCTAACAGGACTGTCAAAAGATCCGAGTGTTTGCCGAAAGGCATGGGTAAATTAAGTCATTCCACTAGAACTTCAGTCACAGAAATTCTATCCCATTAAAAATGGCATCGCGTATAAACTACGAGGTAGAAGTATTCCCGATAATTGAACATTTACAGAACACAGTTTGAATTTACGTTTCCGTGAAAAACTTAGTTTATAAGGAATACCTTTTTCGTTACTCTCTGCTTTTTACCACGATGGAAAACGTTAGTAACATTTTTCGCACCAAACCTCGGCGATCTTGTAGAATGGCAAGGGTGATGCAACAGCAATTTACTTTGATGGCCAATCACGAGCTTCGTAGTAATAGTTTCAACCCAATAGCAAAATCATTCATTGCAATATCATTCATTGCATGCCACCATTATTATGTTATCCATACGCGTCGGACTCTTATTCCCTGAATTGAAACTTTACGAGTAATCATTCCCGTACATATCACAGAGGGACGAGGTTCCACCATATTCAACATTCAAATCTTTTACCTACTCCATTTACTTCGCTTTTCGTTACTTACACCGTACAACCTAGTTGTGGCTGATTAATTACGTGGCTTCGGCACGCGAAATTTCACATCGTAGGTAGATTTGCAGGGATAGAAATAACTACCATTTTTGGCACTCAACGGCCGTTCGCATTTCTTAATTCTACTCCCCGAATGCATTTATTATTATTCATGGAAGTCTACCGGTTAAGGCAGGTTTTTGGTGAACAGATACTAACCGCTGTTACACTTCTTAACCCAATCTAAAACGACATTAACACCATAACACCTAACACTATAATAAATCATTTTACAACTCCGGATGTTTTCTGCCACACTTCATTCCAACCAACTTGCCTAATCTTTTCCTCCCTCTATCTCACTCATCCAACATCCTCCCCTCTACGTCAGTCTTAAACAATCCATTGCCACTCAATATGACCTGTGTCCACCTTTTCAATCTCCTTTGAATTTCTCCGAATAGCCCTCTCTTCTCCCTTACCAGTCCCAAAACCTTCACCATTTCACTTTTTCCGATACTTCTCCGCACTGACATTCTAAAAGTTTCTAACCTACGCTTGTCTTCTAGTCTTTACGAAAAGGTTTCGGAGTTATTCAAACCCACGCGTAGAACGGTTTAACGCAGTAAAAAGCCAAATCTGTGAATAAGACATCGGTAAATTTAATTCATTTAAAATTCTCCTGCGCCATAAAATATTTTTTCGGTACTCTCTCTGAAGTCCCGTAAACCCTCATCTGCTCTCTGGTCCAAATCAGTAGGCAAAGCATTCGCACCGATCTCTCCCTCACCCCTGGCGCTCGCTCACTTGACCAAAACGTATCGTTGCTGTCCGTCGAATGTGACCCCATCAAAGTGCTCCCTAATCCCAGCTTATCGCACATATTCGTAGCCCTTTCAAGATAGCGCCACTACGCCTACGTATTTATAAACACAGGCGGCGCCGACTTATCAGCAGGAATGGATTAGCTTTGGGAAATGTTGCAAATTCTAAAAGCACTCCGTCTCGCCGCACCCCGGATCGCTACACTTTTTTTTATCTCTCCTGCTTAGATAAGTAGCGGCATCTAATGCGTTGCACGAAAGATCTTCCAAAAAATCGATTGCCATAATTTTTATCTCCACGAGACACGCGCCGAGTCGGATGTTCAGTGGCAAAACACAATGCTGGAGAATACATAAAAATCGGAACGCGCATTATTGCAATGTGATGGTGACGTAGACTACTCCAGAATATGTACTTCTTTCGCCAGAGCTTTTCTTGATGTCCATGCTAAAAAAATCTACGCACGCAAGTAAATACACTGACTATCGTTTAACAACTCCATCATCCACACTAACGCCTCGACTGCGTATTCCTGATGGGAGTCATCAGCCGCGAGGTTTGCCGAAATAAAAGTTCGTTCGCGTTGAACTAGTCAAGGCTACTAATTTCCTTTCACAGCACACGAAAATAGTACACTAATTATTCAAGGGTGTAACAACCACAAAAGGCACTGGAAATCCTCCGCATATTTGGCGAACATTTCTGGCATAACTCTTTTATTATTTTTATTCGATTATTCGTGGTACATTGCCGTTAAATCAATGTTAGAGCATTTTTCGTAGTTGGCGTAATATTATAGCTTATTACACAGTCATTATATGTATTTTACACATAAATTGCAATGATAAGTTCGTGTTATAATTCTCATTATTCCCCATGAAATCGTTTCCATTTTTTTAGACTAGCATCACCCATAGTTTAATTAAGGCTATCCAATAAAATTTTCACGGAAACTTTATGTGGATCCGAATACCAAGGTGGCCAGTGTACTGGCTTCTTAACAACATGGGTCCGTGTGTAAATTCCGGCGATGGTGGATTTTCAGTGGCATTCCGATTCCAACTTTAGTGCCGAAAGTATTATTGCTATTAATTTTAGCCAACAGGTTTATCCAGGTTTCTGATGGACACATACTAACATCTGCTACTTTTGCAAGCCCCACCCAAAAGATTACTAAACATGTTTTACATCCTACACTACAATAAAACATCCCTAAACTCCGCATACTTCCTGACTCCGTTTATTCCGTTCAACATGCCTAATCATTTCCTCCCACTAGCTCGCTCACTCAATACTCACCTCTCTATCACAATCTTGAACAATCCGTTACCAATGTACAGTAGAGATTCAGGTGTGATGGCATGGAAACGTTCTATAATAGTAAAATTGACAGCATTAGCAGTTTTCCACTTTGTACATATTTTTTAATAACTGGAAGGTGTTATTACGCCGATTCTAGTCTTAATTAAAAACTTTTACTAAGTCGAAAACTGCTAGTGTTGTCATTTTTACTAATCCGTTTCCACTCAATATGCTCTGCGTCCACTTTCCTCTATCTTCTTTGAACTCTTACAACAACCTTCTCTCGTCCCCACCCCACGCTTAGAACTCCTCCGTTCGTTTTTTTGCCCATTTCACTTTTCCATCCTCCATCACACCCACATACCAAAAGCCTACAACCTATGTTCCTATTATCCTACAACCTATCCTATTATCCTCTTGCCTTAACGACCAAGTTTCCGACCCATACAAAACCACCCTCCATCAGTCTTTACTAATGTTTTCTTCGTGTCTTTTTTATGTCCCAGTCAATAAATCTCTCCTCCTTTTCAAAGATTTTCTTCCCGATGAAATTCTTCTTCTAATTTCCTTTTCAATCTTCCCAGCTTCACCTGAAACACTTCCTCATCGAGTAAATTGTTCCACCAGGTCAGTTCATGACCTCCAACTTTTATGTTTATCCTAGCTTTCCTATTTAATGAGAACCTCATTACCTTCGTTTTATTTTCATTGATTGTCATCCTATAACAATTATATGGGTTCTTTAGTACGCCCAGCATCGACTGTATCCCTTGGCTGTCAAGCTAACAAAAGTTTGATCCTACGGAAATATAACAGTCTTGATCAGTTCCCAACCTTCTTTCATTCCTATCTCCAGTCCTACCAAAGCGTCCTTACTATTTTCTCCGCCTGTACGTTGAAAAGCACGGGTGATAACGGGTAATTATGTATACCCCCTTGCCTATCACAGCCCACCCTACATCCGCTACCCGCACCTGTGCAGTCTGAGACATGTACAGGTTTCAGATAAGTCGCCTATCCCAAGTCTACTCCTATCATATGCAATACGCACATTAGCTGTGCATAATTTATTTTGTCAATCGCCTTCTCGATATTCACGAAGCAAACAAATGCATCCTGGTTGTACTATATAGTCCATTCTATCAGTGTTCTCATTACTGCTATAGTATCGCACGTCCTCCTGTCTTTCCTAAAAACCCAAACTGACCCTTTCTCCTAAGTAATCATTAGCCCTCTTCTCTATCCTCCTCTTACTGATATTAAGTGCTACCTTTTCTGCGTGCGATACCAAACATATGGCACTACATTTCTCATATTCTGAGACTTTCCATATTCTGAGGTCCCTTTTTGGGATGGGTTAAAACCGATGGGATGTATTCTTCCGACTAAAATTCTCATAGTTATTCCATGTATTCTTTCCGTCTTGCCTAAATATTTTCTGCTTAGATTAATATATTTCCTACCGTATTCTCGTAGTATGGACGGATTTTTCTCTTTGTGACAGTGCTTTTACCTTGCTGCACAGCGCACCCATTTAGCCCTACTTCCGTAAACTTTCCATATTCTTGTACTCCTCTTTCGACCAAATTATTTTACCTTATTAGTTTATCGCCTTAGCTAATTATTTATCTCATTGTACTTTCTTCTAATTATTTCTGTGGTAACATTCTTCCGCTTCCTTTTAACGTCTATCTTTCTAATCACCTCTTCTGAAATCCATGGATTCTTTGTCTTTTTCCTATTTGCAGTTCCTATTGCTACATTTGCGGTATTCGTTATCCTTATTTGACCTGTTTGCCCCTATCTTTACACCCCCTTTCTTGTTCTCATTCAGAATCCTCTCAACTGCTTCTGGTACTTCTTTATTTTCGTCCCGGTTAACTACATTTAAGAATAAGTGACTAATGAAGTACTATTGGCAATTTCATGCAAAGAGAAATTTCCATTATTTCTCAGAAAAATACCTTCAAAAATATGGTATCGATGAAGCCAATAATAAATGTTTCAATAAACCTTTTCGACGTGAGAAATAAATAAAATAAATTCTCTACGTATAGCAGGCAACGAAAATTAAAAGCTCCTGCGAAATTATTTTTTGGCTACGCTATTGAATCTAACTGATAAAGTCCTGAGTTTCCCCGCCTTTTCCATGTGTAACTACGTCTGGTGAGCTGTTTAAATTGGATATTAGTTATAATTAAACCATTCCTCCTACAGAACTCTATTGTTTTCTTTCCTTGGTCATTCCTTGTACCTATACTACTACGTCACTAACCCTCTCCCTTCACCCAAGTATTACCTTCCAACAATACACGCAATCATTTCTTCTAGTTAGTGATCGTATGCACTGTCTACAATTTCCTCCCTATTATTCAGGTTTATATTCCTGCGTCGACTTTATAACCTGAATACGAACCAAGTTCAATGGATCTGCTTTTATGACTACTAATAACATTCCGTCACTCACCTGCTCTGTTTACTACTCTTCTTCCATCCATTTTGTATAATACTACTGCTACCTCTCGCTGGCTTCCTTCTCCTACACTGTATTGCTCTGCAATTATCACTCCAATAATCACCGCTTTCTTTCCATATTTCCTCGTACAGCCTAACCCTCAAATATCTGTATTTCATCTCATCTATATTTCTCAGTCTCCTCTACATTTTTTCTTCATTCCCTGCTTCATAGCTACTCATTCTACCCATATCATTATGAGGAGAATTAGTAACATATCATATATCTCAATTGAAAGTAGTATATATTAAAAATACTTACACACCTACATATGAAAATAGCTAGTTTTGCTGCAAATGGTTCACATTTCTACAAATCATCGAAAACGTAAAAACCAATTATTAATGGTAATCGATCGATTTACACTTCTGATAAAGATATCCAATGGTTTTATATTATTAATATTTTGTGACACATCGATAAATGAATATTTATATTTTCCATCCCTTCACATACATAATACTTTAAGTGCAATACCAGATCCTTATGAACGGACGATAAACTGAGGGCGCCTTGGAGCATTTCTTTAAAAGGGTAGACTTAAGCCTACGCCGCGACGTATCTCCACCCTTCCTTCGCTTCCAAAACTCCCACTTAACTACCCCGGGATATCAGGGGGCGGAGAAAGAGAGAGTAGGATCGTCTGGTTTCAGGAACTCGTTTCTTTGCCTCTGAGCCTGACTCCTATCCGAACGAGGAGGAAAGAGTCACATCGGGAGTACATTGCTTTTATTCGAATCAGCGGGATCTTATCTTCCTACTAGACGAGTCCTGAAATATCTAAAAACTCGACCAAGAGTACCAGCTACATAGACAAAACTTTTTTATCTGCAGACGATTATTGGGCTAATGAATACAGGTTCCTTGCGATGGAGGAAAGAAGCTGTGATGCGTGAAAATCAAGATAAGCAAGTCCTACTGGAACATAGCTTATAGTCATACAATCAAATATTAGTCCCATTACATTCATCAAATGTTTTGTTCGTATCTGTACTGAGTGCTATTCAGACTGAAATTGACATTATGAGCACACCTTTACAGTTTACACATCATTATCCCGATTATAAATATATTATAACCAAATCAGGTGAGTGAACACAAAAATAGTAAGTGATTTAGAGAAGACATAGGTTTGAGTTATTTTTAATTATAATTCCGAGCCAAGTGATAAGAATAAATAAAATCTGATGGGGCCCGCACAATACCGTCTCCATTCGCGTGGATTTCCTTTTCATGGGCAAAGATAAGGACACCATTCAATAATTGACGGTAACATATTGCATTATAGAAACCTTTTTTGAAGTTTTTCTATCAGTCCAAGGAACACTTAGGAAACGATTAATTTGAAAAGCTTGTGGGTCACATTCAGACTGAAATTGCACATTCAGACCGAGCTTGTGGGGCACATCTATGAATCATTATTGATCCAAAAATAATAATATTACTTTAATCATACCATATTTTTTCGAAGAGAGAAAAAAAATCAACCGCGTTCTGCTTCTGATGCCGATTCAATTTCGTAGCAATAGCACGGGAGTTTGCTACTTGAATGGACTTCTGAATTTATCTTATTGAAGACACACTGTTACATCAGTGAACCTGTTATTTTGAATACATGTGATAGAGCATTCTCCTACTTAATGTATGTTCTAACTATCCCTGAATTTGTTCTAAAAATGTTCGTCATAAAAACCTCTCTCAAATATCCTCTTGGATTTTGTGTTCGATTCCTTCTTTTAACATAATGTACCATCGTGAAGTGCATCCTTACTTATAAACTAATCACCCTCCTAGGACTTCTGCGTAGTTCTACTAGCCGTTTTTTCTTCTTGCAGAATATGTTCTTGCCTTGTATTGTTCTGAATAATAGTTATCCTATTTAAGAGAAAAAGACGGCGGCAACATTAGGGCGTCTATTGTGACCATATTCAAAAGGAAAAAAAATTAAAAATGCTTTGGGTAAAAATATTAACAATGTAGAGATTATTAATCATTTCAGTACTAGCAAAAGGTTTTGGTTGTATCCAAATTATGGATGTCATTTTTTTTAATGTCTACAGAATTATGCTGGGGCAGTACTGCAGGTGATTTCTGCTGACTGGATTTTTTCTAAACCACTTAGCGCAAGTGCAAAGCAAAGAAAATTCCCCACTACTGCGACCCTCTTCACATCCCACACCCCCCTTCTCGTGAATGTATGTGACCCAAGAATCTGTTATATCGACTATTCGATGAAACCGGTCGTTCACAAAATAAAATTCTGTGAAACATACAAAGTTTATTGTCTTGATCATAAAGAAAATGATTTAACACATAAGTATATATTTTATGAAATACACAGGATCGTTACAAAATAATCGAAACTTTAACTAATGCATTGTCTGCAGACTGAATGAATAACAAGCAATAATGTTAGTTTGATAGGGTTTCGTAGAAAATAAATGCATCAAATCAAATCACAGTAATCAACCCGAAGGTAGGTTTGGAAGGTGAAGGTAGACCTCACCCAGTAATAAGCCCAAGGGCTTGTTAATTCACACTATTCCCATCCCACCGGACATGGCGGACACTAAAGGGTCCTACTGGACGTTGCCGAAAAATGATACACGGCTGGGGTGAAGCTGAGGATGCCCAGAGGCGTCACACGGAATCGAACCCGAGCCCTCCGTTTAGCAGCTCAGCGCTCTACCCACTGGATTACCGCACCCCACAAATAAATGCATAACGTTTCTCAAATAAAAATTATCAAGAAAACATAATGTCATTGAGGATACATTTTAGAGTTAATAATATTTGTAACTCGATGAGTTTTGGCAACATTCAATATGGGTTCCACAGATTACCCGCTTTTCCCGTGTATCTTACCTTTGCGCTCTTCACCGTATGTACTTTTCTAATTGCTCTTTCATGCGGTGCAAATTTGTGGTTCGCGTCTAACTCATACAGCACACAACAAAATATCGAAATTGTCCAATTCTTCCGTAATAAACCTATACTTTAAAATAATGCAAAATTATTGCCACATCAATTATGAGTGATAGCTCTCCCGGTAGAATCCGTTCCGCACATGCAGCGACGACCAATAGATCAAATAGGCTCTTTAATGGTTCGGCACGTTTCAAAGCAATATGCATCTATTCTGAGGTCATAACTACATGCATGGATGGAACTTCATCTTCTCACCATCATTTCGCCAGAACAGATTATATTCATCTACGTGTAACGATCCATCTTCATACTCTCCACAGGAAATCTTGCGAAGCCTACCCATGGGCGGCATAGCTCACTGTCCGAGACCATAATTATCATCAGGTGGTCCGCCGTCTTCCGTAAGAAGGTTAATGAACCCCTTCCACGAGACGGTTGACGAGCGAGGCGTGGAAATTCTTGATGTCGTTCACGTAACCAAAGTTTCACCGTCCTTCCTCAATGGAGTTAATCGTCTTTCAAGAATATGAGGGCGGATCAAAACCTTGAATTTGGAAGCCGCACGAATCGTTTCCGGTGAGTGATCCACGTTTTCGGGGGTGAAATATGGTGACCAGACATGCCAGGGTCGCTCAGGATTCAGACTTCACACCCCGTTATGCCTTAGAACTCATTCGGGATGTCTATTTGTCCCGCAATATTTATTTATGCCAACATTAGTATTACTGCAATGCATTTAAGTTCAATTACACATTTGGTGAATTCACAAAGATCAAGATAACCAATACATTGGTTCGATGCGTTACCAGTAGGCAGTTAGTTCCAAATATCAGCAACTCAAGGATTACTCTATTTATTTATTTTAAAAACACAAAACTAGCAAATTTGCAATTGAATTCTAGCACCCCTCCTTCTTTCCCAAAGTCGGGACCGAGCTCTATCTATCGCCTTCCATATCTCGCCTCTGCAGATAAGTAGTCTCTTTAGGCATATCATAATGAAGAGTGTTCTAATTTCAAGTTTCTGCTCCGTACTACGACTCGAAGCCTGCGATTGGACTTATCTTGCCATAGCCTTACCTTGGCTAGTGCCTTCCCACTACGCTGTTCAGACTGTAACACAGTGAATTTTATTGTATACTTTGTATATTACGTGACGCTTACGCAAGATATATTGAGACATTTTTTTTCATTCTTAATTCAAAAGTTTTTAACCAACAGGAATATTTAACAGACCAATTCAGGACCCGTTCTATTATCGGCGGGAAGGGTGCAGCCAACTGAAGAGGAGCAAGTCTGTGGCAATTTAGGTTCCGTGGCCAACTATAGCGTTTAATTAGGAGATTCACCATAATTTGGAATGGGCTTGCCATGGGGTATGGGCGCGAAAAGAATAGTTTGTATAAGGGCACGGAAACATCTGTCACCGCAGCTGGATGAGGTTCCAAGAAGGACGACATTAAACATCGAACTGACCCTGTACGTGGTCCAGTGTTTTTCTTTGTGGCAGCTTCAGGATTTTTCTTGTTTCTCGATTATGAATCCTGAAAATTAATTCACCCTAAATGACCTAATGTACACATCTGCTAGGACAACTTGAAACCAAGCCTTCTTCGTGCACTTGAGTGTATGAACCAACGTTAATTAACTTTTACCACTTCTTTTTTAATGTCTCCTAAATCCAAATTATTAACGTGGATGTTTACTTAACATGAATGTTACTGACAGATTTCATTTTATGAAAAATTCAGACTGCTCGATAGTTAACGTAAGCATACTAACCGTAGTAATTCCGTAATTAACTAGCACCGTAACGGTCGGATTGAACTTAACTACCGATAATAACACTGATTTCGGCTTTAACCTGATGATTAGAGTTAAACATCAGTTTAAAGATACTTTATAAAACCAAGCCTCACAGTTATTAATTTCAATATCAAAATGCAATGGCTTGACAGCTCGCGATATGGTGCAGCAGAGAAAATTAACATAGCTAATGGGAGTAAAACAGGTTTCTATGCTAAGAGGATAAGATTGGGTATTCCGTATGCTATAAACCCAATATTGTGTGTAAACGTTGTGAGTTGACGATAATTATTAGTACAAGAGGGCTCAATTGTTACGTAATGGATTTATTGGGCGTGTTAAATTATTTTTCTATGCACCCTAATTATGTTTTCCCTTTACCTAATCCAAAAGTAAAGCGACGAAATTGAAACTTTCTTTTCAATCTATTTATGCAAGCATTATTTCCAAAGAATAAAACCACAATACGGGGCGTACCATTCATATCCTTACCACCACTTCTGCGACGTTGAACAGTCCAATAAAACCCACAGATAAAAGCAAATATAAATGTCTGCTCTTAAATTATTCATAAACGAATCCAAAGTATACAAACGAAAGGGTGCTGTAAGCAATATATGAAAATTACCATGTGCTGAATTCCATAAAACTTATTGCACTTTCATCATAATCGGTAGTTATCAACACGAATATGGGTTTGCTACAGCCCACCACTCCCTCCATTCCTTTTTTCTCAGCCAGCCTATTCATTTCTTCGTTGCTAGATTAAATCTCTAGATTATCATTTATCAATATCTGCTCTATTTATATTTCTAAAATATTTCCTTCCCTGACGATGCTAATCTTCATGACTAACTGTTAATTTTCTAAAGAGAAAAACAAAGGTACCTACATATCTTTTCCTGAGGTGTTTCCAAAATTTCAGTAATGTATTTGTGACTCTTAATAGATATTTGCTTAGGAAAAATGCCTTCTTTCTGCCCATAATCTTTCTTGTTTCTTCCATTGCTGACAATATTGTTTTCTAGGTAACAAATTTTTTCCATTTACTCCAGCGCATGCACACTCCTAATTTCATCTCTAAGGTTTCTTCTTGGCTTCTTATACCATACCATGTATACCATAACACTATGGTCCAGGGCTCTAATCCCAGTGGGTGGTGGATTTCCAGTGGTGCTACGACTCTTTGCGCCTAGCGGAGACTTTATCCATCATTGGGTACGTTAACCTTTGCAACTCTATATACCAAGTAATACCAAGCACGCTGATACCGACGACGCATCGGGTTTTTCCACATCACCCCCTAATACGCTTAATACCATGAAACCACCTGCCATACCGAACGGCGAAATGGCCTCAGCGGTCGGTCGCCACTACCTCGTCATTTCTACTTCATGGGATCCCAATTCACAACTCAATTATGCATCACTTGTTTCTCCAAAATACGCGAATTCGTCGCTGATTAATGAAGGAAAAGGGTGTCATATTATGTCACAAACAGAGAATAGCCATAATAGTCAGATAGAGAATAGTCATATTATAATAAAAACAGAGGATAGCCATGATAAAAGTAGATATTTGATAGAAAAATGAAAATACGAAATTGCAGGATTTTTCACGAGTCGGCGCGAAATACTGAAAGTCAGTGATGTACTCATCGAAGATTTTAACATTAAATTCATGACTTAGCGTTCAATTTACTCTCGTCGTAAACATTAACAAATTGCTGTCGATACGAATTATCATGGAACATCTATAAATTCAAAATTAAAACTATTTTTAAAATTTCCCAACCCTAAATAAAAATAAACCAGTTTTATCATGTTCTTTTCTTTTAGAGAAAAAAATACCTATGAGTAATTTTACGGCTAAATATCCGTAACATAATCACAGAACTGTGGTGCAGATATCGCTTTCTCAGAGCTTGAACGAAAAGACGAATAACATATGGCTCCGTACTAGTAAAAAACATATCAGGGGAATTTAATACTTTCTTAACACATAGATAGTCTTCATTACTCCACGCTAGATATATTGATAGCTGCGACGCTCGCTCCCCAAAAATTATCTTATCACATTACCATCAAACTTTGAGGCTATCGAACTGCCTCCAAGCATTTATTTTTTTTGTCATTACTTTGATTCTTTTGCAAAGTCATTAGGTGTAGCAGATATGCAATAAAGAAACTTGAGGCCAAAAGAAGCAAAAATGGTGGGAGAATCTTTGTTTCCGAACACCTAAAAGTGGGAAAATTGCATATTCATCAAGTAGAGAGCTGCCACAAGGGAATATCAGAACATCTATAATTATCCAAATCTGACAGAAACAGTGAATAATCACTAAGTTGAGTCAATGGTTTGAAATAAAACGTAGGGTAAAAACAAGAATTCGTGACAGCAGCATCGCTGTTCATTTTTTTACGAAATATATATCCATGCAAGGTAGGTGTAATGACTGGAGGTGTAAATTTAACAGTTCTTCTGTTTGCATGCGTTGCAATATGGCTGGCAAAGGGTCTTGGACAGCTTCGGTGAGGTAGCGTAGAGAATGAAATTGTGGGCACATGTGTCTAAATGTCAACAAATTGAAGGAAGAAAAAACAAGGATGAAATACCAAGAAAACATAAATGCTTAGATTGAAGAATTTACAGGTAAAACTGATATGAATGAAAAGCGGGAAACTTGTAAAACTACAATCCTTGAAGCTTCAAAGAAACATCTCAATCCACCAAATAACCCCCCTCGGAAACCCTGGGTGAGTGAAGAACTAGTTAGACTCATAGAAGTAAGAAGGAGGTATAAAAACTCAAAAAATGAAAACGGCAAGGCATTGCACAAAAATATATAGGATTATGGTAAGTAGAGAAGCAAAAAAAAGCCAAAGAAATATGGATCAATAAAATATACCTACGTGGAAAAAAAATATAACATAGAAACTGTGTACAAACAAATACAAACACAATTTGGAGAACGAAAAGTACAGGGAAAAAGTGTAAGAAGGAGTGAAGGCCAATATTTAACTGAAGGAAATGACATAGCTGAGAGATGGAGAGAATCTGTATGAGAAGGCTTGTATGACAGTGCAGTAATCTGAGACGGAGCGATGGAGGGCATGGAGGAGCTGTGTGAGGACGAAATAGAACCTTACGTAACTAGAGAAGAATTTGAAGGCAAGAAAAGCAGAAGGACCTGATGAAATCACTAGATAAATGCTACAAGAATTTGAAAGGGAAGCAAAAGGATGTTTACATAATAAAATAAGAGAAGCACTATGACTCTATGGCACTGGACGTATTCCTAAATATTTTGAAAAAGGCTTACTGATAGCAATACCTAAGATAAATGTGAGGAAAATAAAAATTTAAGTTTGCTATCACATACATCTAAAATCCTCAATAATATTATATTCAACAGAATAACACCTAAAATAGAGAAAATTCAAGTGCAGACCAGTTTGGATTTAGACCTGGTATGGGCACAAAAGAAGCTATCTTAGGACTAATATAAAGACAGTGATGAAAAGATAGCTCAAAATACAGAAGGGAGTTAGACAGAGCAGTAGCTCATCACCAGAATTATTTAATATTTATATAGAAAAAGCAGTCGAGCAATGCAAAGATAAATGTATAAATGGAGTAAAAAAATGGAAAATATATCAAAACGCTAAGATTCGCTGATAATATTGCAGTTTTTGCAGATAGAGAAGACGACTTAAAAAGAACTTTATTAGGAATGAGCAGAATATTAGAGAAGAATTTCACCGGAAGATAAATAAAAAGAAGACAGAAATATTGTACTAGGGCAAACAAAACAAAAATATAAATATTGTAATATGTGCCACTCGGCTGAACAAACAAAGATATTTACATACTTGGGAAACAAAATCACAGAGGACGGAAGAAGTGTAACAGATATAAAATGAAGACTACCTCAAGCAATAATTGCCTCCAAAAAAACAGTAGCTAGTATCTAAATATACAAATATTGAAACTAAAAAGAAATTCATTAAAAATTTCATATGTAATAAAACCCTATACGAATCAGAAACCTGGACCATTAGCAAAAGAGAAAAATAGATAATAGAGCCATTTGAAATGATGTGCTGGAGAAGAGCAAAAGGAATATCTTAGAGAGGCAAAATATGTAACGAGGAGGTCCTGAAGAAAGTCAAAAGAAGAAGGAAGTTATTGGCCATCGTGAAACAAAGAAGAGGAAGCTGGATTGGTCATATTTTTAGAAATAAAGAGTTCATAATCAATTTGATGGAAGGAAAAATGGAATGCAATAGGAGTAGAGGAAGACCAAGGCTGGAATACATCAAACGGATTATTGAGAATGTTAGAGAAATAAGCTACAAGGGATTGAAAAGAATGAGAAACACCAGAGAGGAATGGAAAGGAAAAAATTATGGGTGCCAATCAATCAGAAGATGGATGACCAAAGAAGAACATGTGTCCAAGACGAAATTAGTTGAGTATGATAAGGAGAATAGGAAAATAATTGCATATAGAGGATAAACAGCGAAATGATTGATCAAGGTGATGATATTATTTGTCTTGGGAGAATGTTTGCAAAAGGGAGTCGAATAGATGAAGAGAAAAAAGGAAACGAGAAAGGATGCTGGTAGTACGTGGAGCATATAAAAACAATTTTTGCAATGCAGCAAAAATGACACGGCACAAGTGTACCAATTCCTCCCCCAATACCGCTTAGAAGTAAAACGTGGGTATATCAGACAAAGCAAAAATGCCGACTAAATGAGGTGGGTACCTAGAACCTGAGCGTACTTATGTTCTTCGCCAAGTTAAGCAGTAAAGGGTAGAAGAAATTGGTATTTCGGGAGTTTTTGCGATAAAAATAGGAGATATGGGGGTGACGAGTGAGTGGGTCATGAGACATTATGGATTGGATGCCCGGCAGTTGAAAAGCATGAAATAAGTGTGCAATATTGGTGTGGTCTTGTTGAGGGAGATTGGTTGATAATCGAATCACCAAAAAGGGATACGAGGGAAAAGAGTAAATGGTTCACCAATGACTTTCACGGACTCTCCTCCTTCCCTTCCCAAAGGGTTAGACCGAGAAAGCCATGAGTTAATGTGATCGAGGAGACATCCAAGACAAGGAATATTAGACGGTGGCATATATAAGTGGGTAGCAGGCGTAACTTTGTGGAAGTTGATCATATCAATCCAAAGCGCGGTCTATATTTATAGCAAATTTATATGAAAAAGAGCAAACAGCTTTAGTTTAACAATATTATGCGTCTCAGGAAAGGAAGGGAGCATGTGAAATAACGAGTTAAAGTGATAGAGGCGCAATATATATTCAAATGTAGTGTAGTATAAAAATAAATAATTAACAGGAGTCATTTTTCTAATATAAGTCTAAAACCGGGATTTTCTGACTTTGCCAACCCCGAATGGAGTGAAGGGTGTCTCTGTATGTTTATGAAATCCCTTAAAATTATTTATGTGGGTATCCATCACATCTCAGCGTTCATCTCAATCGTACCGATGGCCTTGAGCGGAGGGGAATCAAGAGTAGCACTCTCAAAGAGCTTGTAACCGCATGACAAAAAAACATAGACATCGCAATGGTGGGATTTTTCAAAATCACGTCCACGTCGAGAGAGGGTTCGAGTTTTACAGCGCACGGAACGTTTCGTGGAACTAATTGCCATACAATTTCACAAAATTCTCCGCAAACGGCGCAACTCGATAGCACCTTCAGTGCCACAATAAAAGTTTCGCAATCAACTAATTCCACGTTGTTCGTGATGAAGACGCGGAAAATATCACCAACAAATAAAGTCGCCAATGGCTTGATATTTGGGAAACGGGTGAGAGTCACCTGAGGTCCAAGGGAAGAGACACGGGAAGTCCATATTTTATAAAAAAAAAGAAAAGGTAACGACGATAACTATACGGAAACAGCAATACCCAATAACTCGGTAGAGGGGAAAAAAGCGTGGCGTCGGTGATGCCATTCTGCAAGCGAAATAAAACGAGATGTTTCGAAGAAATGCATTGATTAGAAGAGTTCCTGTTTATAAAAATTGCACTTAGTTGAAAAGGGCAAAATTTCCGCTTCTAATCTTATCCGTATATTTCCGTACCCTTTGTAAAGGTATCTCAAACGTCTCCTGACTATAAATATCCTTCGTCCTCAAATATCAGGTTTCGGAATAATGAAATGCCAAGCTCCACATTAAATTCTTTATTAATCTTTTCTCTTTGCTAAGGACACCTGTCATCAAATCCCTCCCCATACTTGTGAATGCTTCTTTTGCTAATTGAATTCGTATCCTAATTTCATATTTACTACACCCATCTTCCTCTAAATTATTTCTCAAGCATGTCAACCTATCCACCTCCTATAATCCACGCTTTCCCACTTAAATGACCAGATTGACCTTCTTACACCTTGAAAAACTCCTTACTTTCATTTTCCAATGATATATCTTCATCCAATTGCATCTTAGTATATATGAAACGGACTCAAAAGGAATGCAATCCCTTAGGTTATTGGCTGTTCAAATTAATAATAAAATAAATACTCTACTTAATAAGAAAAACTGTTTCACTAATAAGTTCAGATCAACAATTAACCCGATATTTTACTCGAAGGTAGTATTTAAAAATCAATTCACTCTAATGTGAATGTCCTATTTTATCGACGAGCTCAATTTAAGGAGAATAGGCCGAGTGAGCTTCTTGAAACTAAAATAGGACAGTAAAAATCGCTCTTTGTTTTAAATTTTACTTCCTTTCGGGGAACTAATCACAGCGTATAGCATCTCCCGTCGCGACGGGAGGAGACAGTAAAGAAAGTCACGCCAGACAAAGAATATTTTAGCACAGTATTGACCCAGTTTTGAAAATAACAAGCTTCGAGACAACGGGAAGGAATCGACTACCGACCTCGTAAAAACAAAAACATCGCGTGTCGGGTGCAAATGCCCCGCCCGAATTGAGAAATGGAAAATAAATAATTTAATGTCCGGCAATGACATTCGTTACCATCACATACAGAAGGAATTGCGGAGAGAACCGCCAAACGCAAAAGCCAATTTCAAAAAAGTCCTGATGAACTTTTTTTTAACTCTCCTGAGAAAACTATTACCAAACATATACTTTGCTCTTTATTATCATGCCACTCCACATAGAGCGCATAATGGCGACCGAGAGACTCGCCAGAAATTACCTAACCTTTGCCGGCTGCTGGAATTTTTTTAAACTTTCTTGATGAAGATATCGCTATTTCGTGTCCCATAAAAATTTTTAAACATTGCGCCCCAGGTCATATTTTCCACACGGGCCACATTGAGTTAAAAAGCAATCTCTGTTGACAAGCACAATTTCTTTCATAAAGTGATGGTTAAAAATACGATTCGTAATACATTTATTTTATAGACTTCGCAGTTCGTATCTATATCCAAATTCGTGGCGTATACGTGGCGTTGGGTGATCCAAGGAACTCCCATTTATCTCCAAGCGACCATGGCGATCCGTGAACCAACCAAAACTCTTCATGACGCTCTCTAAACTAGGTTTACCACAACATTAAAAAAGTATATGTAACAGCCAATGGTTATATATATATATATATATATATATA
>LYUA01000223.1:33840-53176 GCA_002093875.1 Calopteryx splendens | reverse complement strand
CCCCCCCCCCCACCCCTAACCGCAGGAAGGGTTTCTGTTCTCCATGGACGGACTTCGGAAAAACACCCCTCTTGCTTGGAAGGAAGCTATTGAAATATGTGTCCGAGAATTGTGATATTTCGATCCTGGGGCAAGGATTTATTCTGTTGGCGTAGTGCATCGGTGTTCGATTCTGATTTCCTTTTTATCTAAGTGAAGTTTGTTCACCTCGCGCCGGGATGTGATATTTCCTCTTAAAAAATAAATATATGAAACGCGGAAGTTTTTTTTAATGCAATTTCGTGAAATTTTTGGCTAAAGTTTTGAGTCCCCTCCGATTGTATTTCCTCGGTGATTGCTGCGGTGGATGAATGCGTGGATGTGATTCTTTCATTTGGAAGCTCAGAAAAACCTAATCCCATTGACTCGAGATAATTTTTCATGCTTATTCTTCATCATCCTTGCACCCTTAATGCAAATTGTGCGGTCTTTTCTTTCAATCTTATAGTCTACCGGTTATTATAACAAATAATTCTATTTTGACGATTCCATTTAACTGTTAGCTAATAATTTGTGCCAATGGTGACTTTTGAAAATAAATTTCTTCGCTCCAACACATTTATCTGTTCTTACGAAACTGGTTTCATATCAACAGGTTAACCCAAGAACTCCAGAAACTTCACCATAATGGCCCCCTCCTACAAGCTCACTTACTTCGATGTCCGCGGACGCGGCGAAGCCATCAGGTTCATCCTCCATCAAGCAGGAGTTACCTTCGAAGACAACAGAATCTCCAAGGACCATTGGGCAACCATCAAGCCAAGTGAGTAATTAATCTCCAGAAAATATGCACATTATAGCGCATTCCCAAGCAGTCAGTGGCGGCATCCCCTCAGTGTGATAAGAGGGTAAAACAACGGACAGCGATATTCCACTTATTGTTGGAGAAACTTATTAGGAAATGAACCTGATCAGATTATAATAATAGCAAATTCAACGAATTGATTTAAAGCAAATAATGTGGTACTTGAGTGGTACTGAGAATGTATCCTGTCAACTATGACTCGTTCATTTCGACTAAATGTTTGTGAGCAGATCCTTATTAAGGTACGTGAATATAAATGGACTCCTCTTTGATATTCGATTTTTCCCACTGCGGCAAGGATAAACTTTTGCCCTTCATTAGCGATTCTTCGCCAACGACGCTTCACGTCGCACTTCCCAATCCTCCGATGTGTTCTCGACTCGATGGATTTAATGTGCGCACCAAAATGATCGCCAGCTTTTATCAATGAATAACTTTTAATCAATCTACGATCAAAGATTTCGTTGGAAATTTAAATTTATCAGCTCCCGTTTTCTTGGAGCGATTTTTCCTGCGTTGATTAATACGTTTGCGGTGAGGAGTACGTGAGCTTTTAATTTGGCTCGTAAATGCGTATCTTGCTGTTGTCACGTCTATTATTCTTTCTTCGTAAGCTTGGCCTGCAATGCAGGGGTGTGGTACCTCGTTCACTTACAAAGGGATCTTACTACAATTTTGGCCGCCCGCCAGAGTGACGCTTGAAGGATTTGCCCCGTCTCCAAGTCATATCCCTCCCGCAGGTTTTCGAGGCCAAATCCCAAATAAGCCTTTCACTTAGGAGTCGAGATATAATAGCTAAATCATCAGGAAAATGACATTCTCGGAAAGAAAATTCGCGTGTTCATGGCAGTCCGTCGCACCGATATTACACCCTGTTAGTTTATATTGCTGCCATAAAAACTCTTCCTCCGCAATTGCCTCTCTTCTTTCAGGATAAAAACCTTCCCAGCACAAATGCCGTGTTTGAGGTTAACAAAGACGCTGGCTACCATCCTAAAACATTAACATTTTTGACCGCATGCCATTACATCATTTTTAATTCAACCAGCCAAGTTGTATGCAGCCGAAATTGATTCAAATTTGTTCTCAAAATTTAACGACTCACGCGAAGAGGAAAAAAGAGAACCGGTACGTCAGTAAGTGAGGAACTTCAAGGATTTATCAGCGCAATCGATCCTCAAAGTAGAAAAAAAACTTTTTAACTGTCTAAACAAATTTTTGTTAAAGATTTGCCTATGCAAGACTTATTTGAATCTTTGTTGTATCCAGAGGTTGCTCGGAATACCTCTCTCTGCGAATGAATATGAAACTTCGATCATATCTTATTATATGGTTGACCGCGGCTGCATTTGTTCTCCCGACCGGTTCAATCTCTCTCGCGTGACTTGTGCCATCCTAAAAAGAAACCCCCTGTTAATAAAGGTGTGAAAGAATAAGAATGCGACAGCGATCGATATTTGGTCTCCGGGTTGCCGCCATTTTCATCCAAACCCTCTGGTAATTCTTGGAAATGAGAAATATATCTCTACGCTGAGGGCCACATTTAATCTGTTCTGCGGTTTAAAACTTTCAGTGGCATTGAACTATGTAACTGAAATATGAACTACTGATTTTTTTATCGTTCATATTACCTCCTCTTTTACTAAACTAGTGCGTTAGATACATGGCCGGTATACTTGTAAGCGGTGCAGTCAAGGAGGAAAAAAAATTAGGATAATGAATCGCAATGTGTTAAATTTCCTCTAAAAATAATCTCCTCAATAGGGAAAAACTATTATTTTGTTGCTTATTTTTTAAAATCCTGAACTAATACCGTGACTCTAAATCAGTTATTACATAATAGTATTAGTATTATTTTTAAGGGCTGAAGACGCAATTGATAACTTTCAAACCAGTGCGTTTATCAGATTTACTCCTCATCAGCTTCATTGCAATTCAAGAAAAGCTTTCTCTCCCCCTTTCCCCACAATTCTGAACCGTAATTGACCATCTCTTAATTCCATTTGAGCTGGGTTTTCTTCTCCATTGTTAAGGATGATTTTTTTCCGTCTCCAGTTTCTATGTGCCTTGGGTTTTGGATTCTTCGCGAGTCAGCCTCATAGGAATATGTTCGAGCGCAGTCTTTCGATGAAGCGATTGCTTCGCCTCCCTCTCGCTTTGATCTTCGTCGGCCCTCATAGTCGATCTCTTCCCCTCTTGCTCACCGGCGTCCCTCTCCCCACTTTGGCGTGGGAAGGTCACCTTGAAACTACCCGAGTTCGACGAACTGTTGAGTCTGCTGGCGCACCCTCGCGCAGAGTTTGAAAACTCAGGGAAACGGACATAATATACAAAGCAGCGACCGTGGAGGGGACGAGGATTTGCCACCTGTCGACGATCGACTGATGGCGTAAAAAGAGCTTTAGGGGAGGAGTGCCTTGTGCATACGGTTTCCATAGCAGCCTCGCGTTGGTGCTCTCGTCGATTGGGCCAACGCTTTTAAAAGGAGTTCTGTCAAACTAGCGGGCCTCTTGCTGTTGTGAGGATTTTCAACAGATTAATTTCGCAAAAGTGTAGCTACAGCGCGACTATAAAAAAAGTATCGAAATGCTTCGCATGATAAAAAGTTTCGTTCGCGTGTTAAATGTTGCTCAGACGAAATACTTTAAATATATAATTGAAAGAGTAAAACATACAAATTACTCCGAGAATAAAAGTACAAAAGCTATAATTACAAGTGAACTCTGGCTTCAAACTTTTTTAAAGAGTACGGTGCGGCTCTCTCTACATCGCTTGGAACAACTTTGCAACCCTCTCAATTTCCTTGTCCATTGCTACACTGCTTCAGTAAGCCACGCCTGCTTTCACACCTCGACTTTCTGTATATCGTTCGGGAATCAAAAGTCATTTGGGTGAAAAACTGGATTGAAACAATGATTAGTCTAGATGTTTACCGAGAGAGGGCTGGTGAGAAAAATCCAACAGAAAAAGCAAAGCGTCTACCACTGTGACGGGATGTTTGCGGGATCTGAGGCGAGTTGTGAACTTCCGCTTCATACTTGGCCACTAATTTCGAAAACGCTCATTTCCTCACAAATTAAAAACAGCTCTGTGTGAACGTAGGAGATGCTTGAGAAACAACGCGCAATAATGAAACTTAAGATTCCTCCATTGTCGTGTTGATACTCAAGCACCTACAACTTACGGTAGATCCTGATACTTGATAAGGTGGATCATTATGATAGATACATAATTAAATTTTGATATCCGCTCTTATATGTTGTATCAGTATCTTTAAGCTTCTGTGAAAGGAAATCCATGGATGTGATTGATATATTTCCATAGAATTGTCCCAGATTGAACGAATAACTAATTTATTTATAGTTGTATTTTTAAAACTATTAAAAATTTGAGTTATTATATACGTATGTCGTAAAATGTCGAACACGCACCAATTAGTTTGTCATTTCGTAACAAAATAGTTTAGACAAATTTTATATAAAAACCTAGGCGCCCACCTAATTCCAATCCAGATCAAAAAACAAAATGAGCACAATCAGTCAGGCTTTATTATAATGTAGACTTCGGCCATTTTGTTGAAAATCGTTCATTCCCATCGAATTATTCACAAGTGAACGGAGTAATGTTCCCCATGGGACGGGCGAGTCGTGGGTGAATGAGCCCATCATCATTGGATGGGTCCCTGCAAGAATTCCTTTCTCCCCACCGATGAGAAAATTCGTTCAAACCTGCATCAATCATTGAGCCCAATCTGGTTCCTGCTCTTGGGATGGACACAGAATTCAACATCGCCGTGCGAAAAGTGTAGGTACCACAATGTATGCGAATATATTCACGAATTCCTCCTAAAACTTTTCTCAAGAATTCAAATTATTTCCTCCACCACTATAATCTCAGCACCCTACTTAAAATATATTCTCAATTTTCCGTTCACCACGGTACTGTGAATTCATTAACGATTTGAGTTGGAGAATTCTCACTCGAAAGACTCAAAAGATGAGGATCAAAATATTTTTTGTCTGAGGATTTCATGAACAGGATGCTGATGAGGAAGGAGATTAAAATACCTAACCACGGGATCACAATTTAAACTTGAAAAATAAGTTCGCCAACCACCACTTACAAGTCCAATTCCTGTTCGTGGGTGTAGAAGAAGAATCTCCTGCAACGGTGAAATAAATTCCTCTTTTTGTACCCGACGGGTCGACAGTTGATTAGTTAGCAATTCTCGATAGTCTAACTACCAAAGTGTATGGTAGGTATATCCCGAATGTGGTAGGTCATCACGCGCCGTATCCGGTTTGTGCATCCGAAGTCCTCTCATGGACAGGAAGAACTGGTATCGCGAACCCAACTCCGAACACTCGGCGGTGAAAAGGGAAACAAAAAATTGACCTCACTACTTCCTCCGACCAGACGAATACTACTCTTCCGGCCCTTCGAAATTCCTCGACGGCAAAAAGCATTCAGACCCCGAGGCACGCCAATGTGTTATTAAGTTCGCCCTTCGACAATAGCGGTGTTGGGGAAAGAAATCGCCCAAGGGTAATATTCCCGTGAGTCACTCACTCGCCGGTATGCGTACTCCCTCCGCCTCCCCACCTTCCCTCCTCCCAATGCACCGCGTGCAAAGTGATTGCCTTTACTTCTCTCGCTCGACGAGAATTCTTCGCGAGAGCCAATGGGAACAGTCCACGTCCGGCGTCCACCCTTTTCCACTTTCTCTCTCCCTCCTCCCCATCATCCCCTCCCGAGTCCGTCGGAACAAAACTTTGTAATAAGACCTTGATCCATCCATTCTTCTCCTCCTCCTCTCCCCCTCCCCCCAATCCCGAACCCCCAACCCAAAGCGCTGCCCCCAAAACTCCCTCGCTCTCCCCCCGCACCCCTCCCGTTTTTTCACGCATTTCGCCCTCATCGCGATGCTCATTTTGCCGTCCTAATGGGCGGGTGCGTCGTGGGAAGGGCTAGGTGGCAGTGAGAAATTATTTTTTCCGAGCGGAGGAAGTGCGAAATGAAGGGTTTGGACGGGGGGGAGAGAGGGAGGGGAAGGGAGATCGGGGGGACGGTGGGTAAGGCCCGACGTCGAAAGTCTTTGCGTGGGGGAGGAGAACGTTCACGAGAGGGTTTAGGTGGAGGGGAGGTGTAATGCACTTACCCATGCAAACCAGGGGGGGGGGAACAGGGACTCGCTGTCCTTGGATGCAGATCCAAACTGGGCATGACGCCGCCTACAAATAATCCGCACGTGGACAAGATGTACGCGTGTGCAGTCAACGTGTGAACGCAACGGGATTGTGAATCCGACGCATGGTGGTTGGTTCTCGTATCCTGTATTTGTATAAAAGTTCCTCGAACACAACACATTCACGCTCCATTTAAAAAAAATTACATTGTGGCTATGACTATTCGCTAAAAAAAAGCACGTAGGGATTGTGCCATTTCATTTTGAAAATATTCATGGAAACTACTTTTGGGCATAAGAACGGTCTCCAAGAGCCTCTGCCCCCCACCCACCTCCCTCCCTTGGCCAGGTTTAAGAGGTGCAGTGAGAGGAAATGAAGTCTTGAACCGTTTGATTTTCCCATATCATCCTCTTGCTAGAAAGGCCCTATTAAAAGTATAGTGGAGGGGGTACCGTACTGAATTTTCTGCATACTTCTAATATCACGCATAAACTAAAGCCATACGAAAAACCAAGTCATGGCATCTGCTATTTTAAATAAATGGAACTTTTTTTAAGCACTTAATACTTTAAAAAAATATTTTCCCATGTGAACATGGTAGTAAATACAATAATGTTCTCCACATATTGACCACCATTTGAAAAAACAATCTTCTGATTAAACTATCACTCTAAATATGACTGCCCAAGCACAAAAGGTATGTTTATGGAAAGAGATGTAATTGTGTGTTTCAGAGGTAATACAAAAACTCTTCAACTATCCTTGGAGCCCATGGAATTTTCTTTGAATTGGTTAAAAAATACCGCAGAGACTTCAGTGTGTCAAAAAAAATGTGTCATTCACCTCGACAAGGGAATATTAAAATCTGTGTTAATTTTTTCCGTGTAGATGCATCATGGCAACAGCGATGTTGAATTGTAACTAACATTAAATTCATCTTCTCTTCTTTTGCAGCAACTCCCTTTGGAAAGGTGCCTATTCTTGAGGAGGATGGCAAGCAAGTGACCCAGTCCCTTGCAATTGAGCGCTACCTTGCTCGCAAGTTCAAGCTCACTGGCAAGGATGAATGGGAGGCTCTGGAGTGCGATGTTGCCGCAGAGACTCTGGGCGACCTACACACCCGTAAGTATCTCTCTACACTACCCACTCTTCAAGATGCATGATTTCAATTTGCGATGTATTAGTCAGAAAACTTAAGGCGGCTCGAGAAAATGAAGTATGCAATTCTTGCAAACCACCATCATATTGCCAAAAAATTGAATGTCGCTGGCAATTGTAAATTATTCAAATTTTAAAAACTATGGTAACTATATAGTCTCACTTGCTTTTCATGGCATGTAATGGGCACGGGGAATACTTAAGCCCTCAATTACTCTAGGCCAGTGGTCACTAACCATTTGAACCTAATGGGCCACTTAAATCACAAACTCCCTCACATAACTCGTGCCATAATTTTCTCAGGGACAATTGGTTGATGAATTCTGCTGGTGGGGAAATTCTCAAGTACTAATGACCCAGAACTTGAGGAATCCAGATCATGCTTTACATCTAATGGTGATTTTAAGAAGTAAATCGTGGATTGTAATTTAAACAGTTGCATGTTCTGTGAACTAAAAAGTTAAACTGAAATACAAAAACTAATCTCGAAAAGCATTAAATCAATAGCCTCATGCATTGATGCTATCAGGATTTCAATATGGGACAAAATAGAATAACTTAACTGGTCAATGATCAATATAATACAAATATTAAAAGTTATTCGCATCCGTGGAGCCTTTTGTCCATTATCTGCCACCATAGCTTTAGCCCCATCTTCATGGTATGCACAAAAATCTCACTGGCAACTTAAAGTCAAAGCATAGAAGCATATGTAAGAGTTTTTTGCACTATTTTACATAATTAGAAAGTAAGCATAAGCATATAAATACCTTATGCATTACTTAAAGCATTCCATTACATCTGCACAAGCCCTCATTTCAGTCATGACAGTTTCAATTGACAAAGTCTTATTTATCTCACAGAGGTTGTTCAGGCTTTCTTCAACCCTGATGCTGCCAAGAAGGACGAACTTAAGGCTGCAATCATCAAGGATCAGGCACCATTTTACCTTGGCAAATTCGATGAACAGGTGAAGAAGAATGGTGGTTTCCTAGTTGGTGGAAAGGTGAGAAAAAGCCTTATCATAAAAAACAAAATTTCACTGGTAAAATCCAATATTAAAGACGAATGCCAAAGAGAAGGGAAAAAAACTTGTAATTTTTATGTGAATAGTCACAAAGGTATTCATTCTTTGAAAAAATTACACATAATGGAAATATTTTTCTCTTTAAATTGTTAAAACATTTGTGGTACATATTCTAAATCAACTAAATACTTTTAAAAATATATAAAATGAAGCGTAAATAAAGTCAGTTACAAATTTTTCAATAAAGCTTTTGGTCAGGAGAAATAAATTCATGTACCGTGGCATTGAAGAGTAAGTATATAGCCCTTCTGACATTATTTTCTGGGTTTGCAACTGACATGGTGTTTGGTAAATTCCCATAGTCTCTCTATAATGTCTTAATTTTTCCCGATTTCCATTTTGAGGTTTTAAGGTGGTATGTAGTTCATATCTTTTCAATATTCTGGGAATTTGGTTAGTTCTTTTGTGAGTGACTGGCATGTTGTTCTTTTTTTGTCCTCCGTGAGGCAATTTTGACCCCCCTTCCAACACCAGACTCTTTTGGATTTCCTTTGAACTTCTTGAAGGTGATTATCCTCCTGAAGTGTCTGTAATATTCCAAGGGTTTATGCGACCTTTACATTCTTTGCTGAATTAACTCCTAGATACTTATAAAATTTTCTTATTGTGGAATTCTGTCATTTAAGACATCTAGAGAAGGGAAGAGAAAACAAAAAAATGTAATGCATGCGCAGGCATCACTGTTATTATTATTCTCATTATGATAATTTTTCATTGCAGTTGACGTGGGCTGACCTCCACTTTGTGGCCACTCTTCAGGTTTCATGTGATATGCTTGGAAGTGATGTGGTCGCTTCACATGCCAACCTGAAGACCCACCGAGACATGGTCCTCAACCTTCCCAACATCAAGGCTTGGGTTGCCAAGCGACCAACCACCCCATTCTAATTTAATATTCCTACACATGTTTAGTAGTTGAAACCAACAGGCGTGCATTTAATGTTAATGTGGATGTCAGATTTGACTTCCGCAGCATTGAGGTTTTCTTTTGACTGCACAACTACTTTGAGACAAACCTCTTTTTAAGACTAAGTCATCTTCAACCATTGCGTCTATGAAAAATACAAGTCTGAAGGATGAAGAAATTCAATAGAAAATGCTGTCTTTTGAATTTTAGCATTGTCATATATAGACTGCCTTCTCCATGAGTATTATTTTAAAAGCATCATTTTCATATTCAAAACATCATCATGTTCCTCACTTTCGTAAAAATGTCAATATGATAAAAAATGTTAAATAAAAACTGCTTATGTGCACTGCATTTATTACCATTTTCCACACAATGTTATTTTTGTGATATTGATGTAATAAATGTTTGGACAACTAAACCAGCAATTTTCTTACTACTTTAGAGAAACATTTGGTCTTTTCAAATATTTTCCATTAATATTTAAGTTTCCCTTGAAAAATTGGTGTTTGTGTCCAGTACGAAATAGTTGGGGGTCTTTCATATGAAATTATTTTTAATTTAGTGATATAAAATAGCTAAACATAAAAAAAAGGTTTATCATGGCCCCAAAGTTTACTTTGAATGGAAAGAGAAAAAACTCATTTTGAGCACTTTTTATTGATCACCTCTAGTTTAATACTTAAAGATGGAAAACTCACTATGTGATTAGCTTGAATAATCAGAGGCAACACACATCAAAGGGATAGGCTTGAGAGCTTACCGAGTTCTCAACCAGTGCGCTACCATGCCAATGATATTTTAATCCAAAGTTTTTGGGAATTTGGTAACAACTTGTTTCAAATAATTAAATATTAATAAGTGAAAGTCGTTGCATTTTTGAAAATTATAAATGGTATTTAAATAGTGAAATGAATATTTTATAAGAAAAGTAGCATATGAATACATTTTTATAAAATTTCCTTATGGCTCATGAAGAATTTCAGGATGATAGATATACTAGTAGATTTACTCTCAACAGAATAAAATATTGCAAGAAGCTCTCCAATAAATGTATGATTTAATTAGCTTATTATATGAAGGTGCATGCTAACAAAGTGAAACATGGGAAAAGGTGATTTTAGGTCAAAGCTTTGGAAAATCAAAACCTCAGTAAGTAATTTGAGTACATTGAAGGAAAATTAAAATGATCATGCAAGAGAAAATGATCAGCTTCATTTTCCCATGATAGTTGAGGGTTTGAAATATGTAGGTGGAATCAAGCCCATATTTTCAGAAACAGATTTGGGGAGAGTCCAATTTGAAAGTTACCTATGGCCAAATATCAACAGAGTTAGTTTAACATCATTAGCAATATGTGTATGTTATGCAACTATATGGCGCAGTCCTCTCCTAATTGCTCCCATTTTTGCACCAATTTTATACAAAGGATGCTAACTACCTGGCAGTTAGTTTTCATCCTTGGTTGATGTGTTTTATTTCAAATATCCAAACGTCTCTATAGCACCCCTTCCAGGTGAAAAAATAGACATGTCCCAATTCCCAAGATGGTTTACAGACTATAGACGAGTAATTTGTTCACAACAGTCTTTTGATCAAGACCGCCACTCAGTAATTACCTGCGATGAGCCCTCCATAATGCTAGTTTGCCACATTGATAATTCTTACTCTAAGAAGGGATACTCATGTATGGTAATCAGGAGGGGAAGACATTAAGGGAAAATAGAGGAGGCTGGAATGAAGGCTCCTGTATGAAAACATAGGTTACTAGAAAACCCTTCCTTTGAAGTGCAGCACAAATACAAAATGGAGGAGTCCAAGCTAAACTACTTAACCATACATGATTCCTGGTGTGCTGTCTACCCACAAACTCTCTCCCTTTTCTCCACTCATTCCCCTTCCTGTGTGCCATCATTGGACAGATTATTGTGAATGAACTGTACACACTACAATATCCTAATAGTAATTAATTCAACATTATCCAAATTAATAATCACAAAAATGCAGAATTTATTCAGTAACAAGATGCTTTTGTAATTCAAGATGGCATCCTTTAAGCCTTTTGTGGGAATGTGTTTGAGTGACCTTAAAGGAATTGAGGCTATGTTACCTTAATGACTCTATTGTTTTTTTCACCTTTTTTACATGGATTTTATGGACATTAAAATACAAGGTTACCAAATATTTGCAAGGAAAAATAATTAAAACATAAATATCAATAGGCATTATTAGTTCAACCTTAAATAACTTGTCTCACTTTAAACACATTACACTTCATTCTAGAATCACCATACAATACAATAGTCTTTGCATGTAAGGTGTTTACATTTCATTCTCAATGAAAATTGTAATATTGTTATTATTGCAAAAATTTTTGTTCCATTCATGAACTAAACAATATTACAAAGTTTTACATGACATGTGAATCATCAGGTACATAGTCACCAGTTATTAGGTTATGCGACTACAGTGTACTCATGCTTTAATATGCAAAATAAGTAAAGTAAGTGAAGTCTAAACATGTAGCACTTTCATCACTCTACAATAATATTGCTGAAAATTTCTCGATGAGATATAATTTCTTAGTTACTTTACACATTGGTATAAAGGAGATATTTTTATGGGGTATACATTTCTTGGAAATGGGAAATATCTCAATAGCAGGCATTCTGTACATAGGAGACAAATTATTTTTATACTTCATAATTAGAATTGCAGAGAATTGGAAGTAGCGTAATTGTTTCAGCTAATTGAAAATGATTTTCATTTGCAAAATTTGTACCAAATAAAAATTAAATGATTAGTAACAGTTTATTATTAATGTTAGAAGTAAATCTCGTAAGATATTAAAAAGTTCAATTGCCTTTTCAGATCAATTGATCTTACTTAAGTATCTTGAGTTAACTCACCTCATAAGCTTGTCATCAACCAATATTTGGCTGAGCTCCAAATCGGATTATCCGAGAAAACCCGCCATATTAACCAGGCTAATATGAATCAGGTTTATGAACGATCTGGAAACTCGGTATTCCTCGTTTAAACAACAAACTAAACATAACTGACCACATAAGCAACTTGTTATGCACATCACACAATGATAATTTAATCGTTAAATAAATACATGAGCTTTTCAATTTCACGAGATCAATCAAAACTTTTCATAGGTTACACAGGACTGAAGTAGTCTGCTAAAAAATATTAATCAGCACGGGAGTTATGATTATTCACTAGAGATTAGCTAATTTCGAAATTGCATATACCTAATAAAACGGACTATAAACTTTCACTCCAGTAGTTATAACCTCAGTCTATAAGGAAAATTCTACATTGAAAGAAAATAGAGGCAGAGCAATTAAGCTTACAATTCGAGTATTAAATTGTACCTAGCGTACGCACCATCTCGTTGATAAAAACCGCCATTTCCCAGTGGGACTTTGCGCCGCATGCGCCCTTGCGAGTGAGATAGGAACGAGAGGAAATTCTTCGAATCGCTTCTTCCAGGTCTTCGAATAATGTGAAACAATAGAACAACGATATTAACCATGTCAATTTTCAAAACGTAGAGAACATTTTGGTGGATTTTGTTATATTTTCTATTGTTTAGGTGTATTGGTTTGACGTTCAAGTAAGAAGTAGCCTCTGATTACGAAATGATATGCATTCTTAAATTAGTCACAGGTATAAAACTTACTTAATATACGCGTATTTTTTTAAGTGGAATACTCGCCCTTAAGTTGTTTTTAAGAATGTGAAGGGTTAACCTAATCTATTCCTGCCTGTTGTTGTAATTTTCTTTTGAGAAATGTCAAAATAATACCAAATATTCAATTTCCTAGGGTCAAGTACAGTTCTGTGATAGGCTTCGTATTCTAGTGCTTGTTTTCTACTATGAATAGTAAGCATAAATAATAATGAATAGGTACTCAAGGCTATCTAAAAAATTTGCCTAATATGTCCAGTTTGTTAATTTTGGTCTGTTTGGCATGGAAAAACTTTTTAATTTACTATTCCAGGCCACTTACGTTTTGACAGTTGTTTGGAGTAAACTTTTATCGTTTTTAAACTTAATTATTTAGTTACAATATTTCAAGATTATATGCGTACTTGCTAAGAATTTTATTACTTTCTTTTTTAATTATTGTTGATAAATATTGATTTTTACATTCTCAGTGAGCTCATTTTCTCGGAAGCGGTGTAGCCTCTTTGTGTTTAGGTAATTAATTTAATTTTAGCTATCTAAATTTTAACTCCAGACTTTATTCTTCAGTTTGCACTCGTATTCAAATCTTTACAGTAGAACTTGAACAGAAGTGATGGAGTAGAGCGCGATAACGTCTGGTTCTGGTTAATATTTTTTGCTCTGGCTCTGGTCTTAATATGACAAGGCTTGAAAGTATCAGCTAAAATTTAATAAATTCTTTCATTTCAATGCATAAAAAATAGAAATGTAGATTTTAAAATGCTGTTAAGTAAATATTCTTTGGACTAGTAGCTTCTTTGGAAGAGCAGAATGATGTTTGAATAGCTATATCTCAGGGTCTTTAACTAGTTTTACATGTGTTAAATGAAGTGCACTTGGATCTGAAAAGAATAAGTTAACCAAGGCAGCCAAAAATGTTTTAAAATGTTAAAAATCCACTTCCAGTAAATGCAGCCAGAGCTGACACCATATTATTTAACTTAATTTTAAAGCAAATAATTTTGTCTTCCTTCACTCTACATCAAATGTTTTTTATCACTACAGTAACCATGAAACTGATATCCCACTGGATCAATCAGCTGATTGTGGCCTTGTCTTAAACCGCTTTGAAGTGTATCTATTAAATGCATGTAAGTATGAGTCCTCTGTCAGGTACTTTAAGGCTAATGTCTACAAAAAAGATTTCTTTTTAAGGTCACTATTTATTAGATTATGATTAAATAAGGATTGGTTGTAGCAAATAATTAAATTAGTTACCTATATGTTAAAGATTTATAATAATTAAGGGCTCTGCCATTCTGTTTGGACATGATAGCTATGCAGTAAAATCACTATTACTTTATCTAATTTTTTTGTTTGCTACCACATATAATTTTATTTTACTAAAGCACAATATTCCTCTTGTAAGTATTTTTTATCTACAGCAAATAGAATTTTCCAGAAAGTGTTTCAGATTTCTGAGAACAAATTCATATGAAACCTTGTGGGTTCTGAACTGCAATAATAAGAAATATGCTAAATATCTAAATTTTATAGCAGTTTAACTACACCCATTGGGTACTCCAAGAACTACATGACAATTTAAGAAAGAAATTTGTCTCATTTGGAAATAGGTCAGCTAAAATAATTATTGAAGATTTTTTACACATCATTTTTATATTAAATAGGTTAGTCACCCTGTCATATGAATTTATTGTTGACACCAGTAGATTCGTATCCCAGTAGATTTCAAATCATGAAATGCCAAAATCATTTCCTAATTTAATAGACTTACAATGTGATAAATTAATATTTGGAGTGTTTTTCCAAAAGGTGGTTCAATGTTTGATGTGGTTGCTAGTGGGCTAGACTGACTTAAGTGGAGGTTTTGAGTTTGCATCGTAGTTAGTGAATGTTTTTAGATATACTTAAAGCCCTTTTTTGGTGTTATAAGCAGAGTAGTTCAAATTCAGTACTCTGATCAGTAGACAGGATATTAATATGTGGTCTCCTAGCTGACTTTACTAAATAGTAGGATGGTGCACATTTCATATTTCTTTTTTATCTTTCTCCACTCCCTACCCCAAATCCACCTATGTATGTCAGAATGTTGCAAATGATCATAACTTGCAGCCATCTCTCTTAACTGCTGCTGCATTTTCCTGTAGGTATGCCAAAATTAGCATTCCATAATCAGTTTTCATCTCCATTCTTTTTAGCTAACTTTCTGTTTTTTAATGGGACCAACATGAGGTAAAAATTAAGTTTTAATGAATAACTGCTTGTGTGTAGTGTTACTTTTATTCTATTTAGGCAGGCAGATACAATAATGTGTTTTACTTCAATCACACTGCTTCAAAATTTAGGCATATTGCATTCCCATCACACGTAGGTCTTTTGTAGAGTCATTACATAGGGTTGGTTATTCATTCATTAAAAATAAAACCTTTTTAAAGTCAGAAACCCTCCTTTAGCTTTTATATGTATGTTAAAAGTGTACAATTACCATCAAGTCATTTTGCCTCAATACCTCATTGATACTTTTTGCTACAATTTTAAGGAGTGTCCATCCATCACTTTATCCAAAAAGTACAAGTGTGAAAATATTAATTTATAGACAGTCAATTTTTATTGCAAAAAAGGACTTACACGATTCCATGTTTCCTAATTATAGAAAGAAACTAAACCGTGAACACAGATAAGAATTTTTTAATAGTAGTCAACCAGTTAAAATAAGTTTTTGATGACCACAGATACTAACCACAGATGCTAAACTTCGAAGCCCCACCTAAAGCAACACTAAAGACTCTATACTACAATAAACCACTCTTCAACTCCAAATTCTTGTGTCTCCTTTAATTCCATCTAACATGCTTAATCATTTCCTCCCCCAATTCTCTTACCCAATCTTCTTCCCTCACAATTTTCAATGATTCATTGCCACAGCATGGCCTGTGCCCACTTTTCCTATGTTCTTTGAATTTATTCCAACAACCTTCTCTTCCCCCTACTATGCCCAGAACTTCGTCATTAGTTTTCCTTCTGTCCATTTCTTTTTTCTATTCTTCTCCATACCCACATCTACAAAGCATCCAACTTATGATTGTTCTCTTGACTCAATGACCAAATTCTCGAGATATACAAAACCATGCTCCATATCAAGGTCATCACTGGTCTTTTCTTCGCATCTTTGCTAAATGGCCTGTCATCAACTCCCTCCTCTTTGAAAAAGCTTTTACCTTATTCAATTCTTTATCTGATGTCCTTCTAATGCTCACTTCAACCATATTCATCTAAAATGCTTCCTAAGTGGGTACAAAGGGTGTTTTACATATCAATCATCAAAGTAATCAACCCAAAGGTCGGTTTTGTATGCGAGGTTGGAGCTCACCCAGTACTAAGCCCAACAGCAGGTGAAATTCACATATAAGGTTAGGGTGGCCAGTTCCTTAGCCTGTGATTTCCCAGGATGACCTGAAACATGAAAACTGGCACACAGCTTGGGTGAAGCTGAGGGTGCCCAGAATCAGTCATTACCAGGAATTGAACCCAAGTACTCCATTCAGCAGCCCAGCGCTCTAACCACTGGACTACCACGACCCATTACCTATCCATGGAGATGCAAAATAATTGGTAGTCACACTTACAGGATTTCAATAAAATGCTTCTTTTGGGGCTCTTAAACCATGAATTGATACATGTAATTAATGTGTATTAATGGAAATTTTTTTGTTTTCTCTTTTAGCCAGAGGTGAGGAAGATGGAAGGGAGGTCTCCTTTTGATGACATGTCTGGGTCACCACCAGATATTCTTGAAAATTACTTTGTTGGCCTAAGTATTGGGACGAGAAAAAAGAAAGCCCCGGACAGGCTCCATACCAAGTATGTAATAGTGACTTCATCAGTAATACACAAGTATATTCATATTGATAAAGAAAGTGGCTCAAAATTAAACTACATAATTTTTAATGAAGGCAGTTATATTATACTAAATAATTTTTTCATTGAAAAAAGTTAAAGAAGTTAATCTTAGGTAATAAAATAATTTATGTTTGACAGGAGGATAGTTTGATTAAATGAGTACAAGTTTATTTCATAGTTTCAGATATGGACACAGGTATCTGTATTGACCTCTTACACTGAAGGTCCAGATTTGATACCAGAGGGTATATGGCATGAAACATTAAGAGTATTTGAACTGGAAGGGATAACATTTTTTGTGATTAATTTTGCCCTCTTTGGTTGTTCAATAGAGAATAGCCATGTCTTCTTCAACAGTGTGTTGTAGCTAGGACCAAGGGAGGGTGTTGCCAACACACCTACCTCATTAAATTTACTTTTTCCTTTCCTTCTTTGTAATTATTACTCACTCTTCTCTAATGGGATATGTTAATCCAGTTGTTGAGCACATATTGAAATAGTTTCACAAAATGAAATTTGGGTAAATCTCTCCAGAAATTGGCGCACTCCGTTCTTGTAGTTGAGTTGCAAATAATAGACTTTTTATGTGACTTGATCTGTTTTCATGTCTTTGTTCTCTTACAAATTGAGTATTAGAGTGATGAACTCTGATGTGTACACTATGAGAGGTGAGGCCTTTAGGCATAGTGAAACTTTGACAAACCCTCAGATAAAGGTCAATACAAAGTCTAATAAATATAGATCATCAAACAGCCAAGATCAGATATCACCATAATTCTTACAAAACATAAAACCGAATCAGTGGATGGAAACCATCTCTATAACAATAGTTATTGAAACAAAATTATTCATATTCAATATTTTGAACATGCATTTGTCCAGAACTTAGAATTCATAAGGTAATGATTAACTCTCTTTTATGCATAGGAAACAGAATTTGAAATAGGTACATTGTCGAAATTGTGACTGGTTTATTAATGGTACTCTACCGTTTAAGGTAAGTTTCTGATTGAAACAACCCTTTCTTCATTTCTGGATACTTTCTGCCTCCCTTCATTCCATCGAACATGTCTATTCTTTTCCTCCCCATTCCTCATTTACCCAACATTCTACCCTCTATCTCATTCTTCAACAATCCATGTAATTGATAAAGAGTTATTTTTAATTATGCGTGGAAACTATGAAATATAAGAGTACGACCCAAGAACATATATTTTAGGTTTGTATAATCCTTGACTTAAACTTTGGGTACTAAACATCATATTCATCAGCAAATCAAGAAACAGCTTTAACCAATAAGGCAATGTGCAGGCAAATTAATCACAGCCAACTAAGAATTGGTATCTTTGAGATCAGTTTGCCCCCTAGTCTGGAACCATGGAATGCACAGGGGAAACATAGGAAATTAAGTGGGTGTTCCAGAAAAATTAATTTTTGACACATTCCTGAAAGGAACTTTCTTTGCCTGTCATCTTGCACTGGTAATAAGTTCAATAAAAAACTTATCAATCAGAATGGTGATAATCAATATAATGAGAGTGATGTTATGTACTGTTAGTTTATTTTTTTGATTAGGCAACCTTATTACATAATTATGTGGATTGATCTGATTATTATTTTATTAATGGTAATCTTTTACCAAGTTTCCGAGCCATACAAAACTACACTCCATATCAACGCCTTTACTAGTNNNCCGAGCCATACAAAACTACACTCCATATCAACGCCTTTACTAGTCTCTTCTTTACGTTCTTTTCAGCAATTCTCCCCTCCTTGTAAAAGCTTCCTTAACTAATGTGATTCTTCTTCTAATATCCCTGCCACATTGCCCACTTTTGTCCAAAACACTACCTAAATAGCTAAAATGTTCTGCTTACTTAAGTTTATGCCCTCCCACTTTAATGTTTATCTTTGGTTTCCTATATCTCGAGAACCTCATTGCCTTTGTTTTCTTCTCATTTAACGCCTTCTCGAAATCTACGAAGCAGACAAATAAATCCTGATTACACTATTAATTCCTTTCTATCAATGACCTGATTACTGCTATGGCATCATGTGTACCTCTACCTTTCCTGAGCCCAAACATTATGTCCTAAGTACTCTTTTGCCTTCTTATTCATCCTATTGTTAATGATCCTGAGCACTATCTTTGCTTTGTGCGAAATCAAATTAATTGTCCTACAGTCCTCACATACAGCTGCTTTTAATTTCTTTGGGATGGGAATTAATACGGATCTAACAAAGTCTTCTTGCCATACTCCACTCTCATAAATTCTACAAACCACCACATAAAAAGGATCTGATGCTTTCCCAGCATATTGTCATGGTGACCTTCTGCCAACGTTTCAATGTCAGACTTGTGCATCATCTTCAGGGCTGAATGAACCTGAGGGTCTTCAGGGCTGAGTGACTCAGCCCTGAAGTTAATACGCAAGTCAGACATCGAAATATCAGCAGCAATGGAGTACATTACCCGGTGGAGATCCCAAGAAGAACTCACCATCACCTCATAAAAACTCTTTCTTCCATGTTTTCCTAAACTCTTTAATAATTC
>LYUA01000222.1:787022-800341 GCA_002093875.1 Calopteryx splendens | reverse complement strand
CCCCCCCCCCCCCCCCCCCCCCCCCCCCCCCCCCCCCGCTTGCTTCCTCCTCCCAACCCTCCTTCTCCCCTGGGATCAAGGGGTAGATGGGAACTTCGGTTTGCCAATGGTTCCAGAGGTTTGCCGACCGGAGGTTGTCGTGCTGTGGTCCAACACGGTTGCGTGGACTCGAGGCCGGAGAGCCAAACCCACAAGGGCTCCTTCGTCCACGCGGTTGGGAAAGTACGTGGTCATGGAGGAAGGGAAGACAATTCGATTCTCGAGGCATGTCTTGAGTACGCGGTGCGAAATCGCGTCATCGAGGAATTTGTTGATGCACCAATGACTGACTGTCAGATGATAATGAAAACGCAGGTTGGATCGGATTGGTGGCGTGACTAATTTGTTGGCTTCCCGCGCCGAAGAGTCGAGTTCACATCCCGGAGTTTGTCGATTTCTCGGTGCCTAATGGGGAGGAGGAGATTGCAGTGGATTGTGAAGAATGAGCTGTCAGTGCTATCACCGATTGTCGGTGGTATTGCGATTGCTGCTCTCGACCCTCCCTTCTCAAGCGCAGATCAGCAATAATTTGTAATTAATTGATAGTAAACGGAACTTGAAACACGACATTACACATGACATTGAATCGAATAAAAAAACGAATAGATGAATGCACTCACATGGATAAATTGTAAATAGCTGGATTTCATTCAAATCTCCAACTGTTCTTGGACCCCACATATTATAATAATAAGTGGGACCTTTAGAAGCTTAGCTTCATTGGACGGACTTTAAAAAATATGATTACGGATTTAGAGTATTTCTATCGCAGTGCGATCAAAGAGAACTAAAGTGAGAGATGTTATATCACCTTGCTTAGGTAACATTTGATGTGCGTAAAAAATTCATGGAATTCATCGGAGAAAGTGATACATTGGTAATTAGATTATGTTTGTAAGTGGATCCATAGATTTTTTAAACATTTCCATAAAAAAGGAAGTGTGATGGGGTTACTGGATAAACTAAGATGGAATTCCCTTGTTTCAGGCGTTACTTTATGGACTCTATTCATGCTCTATGGAGACACAAGCCCTTGCTTATTCCACGCAAGTGTTTGTGTCTCAATTCAGTGGAATGGAAGTGCCTCCACACGCGAAGACAACGAACTAGATTAAGACTTTTATAACGACACAGGGCTCCTGAATTTACTGGTGATACCGAGGGAATATTTGGGGTCCCTAACTATAGCAGCAGATAAGACTAACCTCATAAGTCATGTAATAAGAGGTATATAGACTCCTTAACTGGAAGATTAAAAAGTACAATTCGCGATCGCAACAGAATCAAGGTGTAAGTACTCCAACATTGTTATTGATAGATCTAATTTTAATATTCCCGTTACGATCACTTCTCATTCAGTTGCATACATGACGCTGGTGTCCTAAAACCACCTGCCGCCCGCTGCCGAGGCGGCTGATATAGGGTGTGACGTGCAGGTTTACTTTTTTTGAGCTCTCTTCTATAAATTATAAAACAATCTTCGACTCATTCTTTCAAAACCGAATATAATAATTATTTACGGACATAGTAGTTATAAATGTCTAAATCACCTCGTCATTGTTAAGAGTAATGAATACTGCTACGTCACAGTCATTGAATTTTCTTTATATTTTTCCTGTTAACTGTGGTTGAAAGTTGACTTATAATGGTGGTGTTGACGATGGAGTGCGGATTGCTGAATACACCTGAACCATCCAATAGCCTAAAGGAAAAGCATAAGAATTTCTTTATTGATACTTGATTGGCTTTTGTTATTGGACGTGCTACTTGAGATTGAATGTTTTCTATTTTTTTCTTAGCATAACGATCAAAATGAACTAAACTCTGATCAAATGAGTTCTTTTTTCTTTTCATTGAAAGAATTAAATTTTATGATAAAATTATGTTTCTGAGGTTCCATTAGCCTCTTCTGAGTATTAAAAATATTTTAATTTTAAATTAGTTTTCGTGGAACTATTAATGATGACAGGTAAAGTATCTGATGACCTTAGTACTGACAATGGGAAAAAATGAAAAGAAAAGAATGACAATGCGCGAGTGAAAGTACTTGGAAATCTAATGGGACATTAGACTGTGAACCTCTTGTTGACTTTCGTTCAGAGTTGCCTATTCCGGAGGTCGCTAGCCTCTCTTCTGCTTCCATGAAATCCTCTCCCTCCAAATAGCCCATACAGTCCTATTGGTGCAAATGACGTTAGCCATCTGTCGCCTTTCCTAATCACTGCTATTACAAAAAGCTGAGTATTTGGATCTGCAGTAGGGTGCTAAAAATGATACCATTACGCGGATCATCAGGAAAATGGTTTTCAAATTATCATCATTTAAGCAAAAACTTTGTCGACAACATTCAATGGTCTATTGAAAGAAAAGTGAAAAGCATATGAATAAGGAGACATAAAGAGTACTCAGGAGCTTGAGTAGCGGTACTGGAGGAGAAAGTTGTAAGTCAGCTAGATAGGTAAGGGAAAAAAATTGGATGTATTCAAACACAAATGCAGGAAAAAAGACATTTCAGAAACATATTTTAGAAATAAATGTGGTGAGCGGCATAGGTCATATTAGAACGCGTAAAAGAACGGAAAAAATATGCATGAAATTAAGATAAAACTGATTTACGAAAAAGAAATGGGTTTCATACAAAGGACTTGTGAAATTTAATTGCCGAATGAAGGAATGAGTAATATAGAGACCATGCTCGAAGACGGAATAGTTGGCGCAGAAACCTGAAGGTTGCTACAAGAAACGGGGATGGACCTATAAATATACCTACTTGTTTATACATGAAGATGGTAATATGGACAATATCATGGATATTGTATTCCTTCCAATGGCTTCTCGGCTTTCTCGGGAGCCGCCTCGGGTTTTCCGTTATAAACCGTCGCTTCCAAAAATATAATGCTTCACATTTTTTTTTGTTTCATTACCCACCTAAGTCATTTTTAAATTCCCCTTTCCTTTAATGAGCAAAATATATACCTTATGTTACCTTACCAGAAATTGATCCCAAATAATGGAAATTTTATAATAACCATAATTCAGCGATGCGTTGCCCGTGTTAGCATCGAGCTATTCAAATCAGGGTTACAACGGGAACCGCTGAGCAAAAACAAGAAAACCTTTTGTGGCCTCCGTTCCAATTTGCAGTAATTCTTTTTTTGCTCAAAATTGATAGTGAATGTGCTGAGCAAGTGAAAACACAAGTCTTATATCATACGAATAGCGTGCGAATGTAATTGAGGAATGCAACAAAATAAACTACCCAAGCTTTATTTCTTCGTTCCTCTCGTTAACTGAGGCTTGTGAATGGAAGCATAAAATCACTGCTTAACCTTCAAAAGTCCCACTTTCTTCTGCCTTAGAATTTGATGAGCATTATGTTAGCCGTTGATACTTGTTACAATTAGACAGGAGTTAGTCTTCAATCTGAAAGTTGAACTACTTCCACCTGTTCTTCCCATTTCTCCCTTATACCCTGTATCCTACAGGGAATAAAGGATTACCCTACCTACCAACTACCCCTGAATATATATATTTTTATGTTATTTTATCATTAAATTTTACATGTAGCAATATTTAATTTTTTTTAAATATTTTCCAGTATTGTTACTATCGATCGTCCTAATATCAATAAATTATGTCATTTTGGACTTGTAATCCGAGTATTTGAAATTATGAAACTATTATTTTGATTCCTCGTATTTTCTCTAGGACCGTTATAATTCCTATTGCATATTAATTGGCCCATATTAATGCTCCTGCTGATAGTATTTTTTTTAATAAATCTTCGGATTGGAAGACTAATGAACGAGTTATACATTACGAATACTGTTCGTAGTAATTATGTCTTGGAAAGTAAACTGGAGGCTGTGACTTCTTGGAACTCTATTGCAGAGGTGATGAGTTCACTTAGAGCTGTAACTTAACACATTTCCATGATTAAAACATGGAAATATTTTAACGCCGCTCACGACCGGTCCGTTCGAACGGTCGTCCATTTCCAACGCCGGCCGAAGTGATGCCGAGCAGTCACCGAAACCGGTCCCGTATGCCATAAAAATGTTTTACTAAAAAAAAAATAGAAAGAACGCAGTCCTGGAGTTTGTTTATTATATGTTTGAAACCAAATCGAGGAGTCGAAAAAAATTCTGTAGAATGAATTATTTTACTTTATTTTTCGAGCATATATATATATATGTTTTTAATATTACAGGCGATATTTTAATTTGTTTAAAAGTGTTTCTTTATTTCGACTAAATCACCCCTATAATTTTTATAGATGTTTAGTTATATATTTTTTTAGAAATTCCATCATTCCATCCAACGGAACTATAAAAAAAGACCTTAATTCTTTTTTACCTAGTTACGTTGGATGGATTGGTGGAATTTATGCTTTTATAATGGTATGCATACGATTATGTAATCTTCAATATTAAAGGTTTTACGAACCACCAATAAGTTTCAAATAAGTATTAATTCCTAGAGGAAATGGAGTAACAAGTTAACTTGTTAATCTATTCTAAATCCAGCCCACATTTGTCAGTATGCCATAAATGTGAATGTAGCAGAGGAGCTGCGAGTGTAGAAAATAATTTCGCTTAATTTGAACTCGCTTTCACTGATGCAAGTAAATACTGCCATCATTATAATTGGTTTTTAAAATTTCGTGCTGATAAATTTAGGCTAGCGAATCACTCACGGGGGAAAAAATCACATACGTTTAACGGACAACATTATGTACATTGGTATTGGATGGTTGTAATAACAATTATATCTTCCAAAACCTCGAGAAAACACTTATTTTTTTATTTTCATCGTGTAGCGCTCGCCTTTTGGTAGAATTTTGCCACAGAGTAGCATTCTATTTCACTATAGCAAATGTTGTAAGGTTGCACCGGAAAACAGCGAAAAACTATGTCCACGGAAGTCCGTAAAGTGGCGAAGTCTTCCTGACAGAGTGAATTCGTCGAATAACTAAATTATGAGAGTTTAGCATGACGTCGGTAATAACGGATTGGTAGTAGATGTCTGCTGACGGTTGGATATCTTCCGTCTAGAATCGAGAGTTTTTATGTATGTTGAGATGAACCAAAACTCTTTGATGATAATCAAAGTTAATAGTAATTTTTCAAAGTCGTTAATAGCTCAAAACGTTTTTCAATGCTAATGCATCATCTTCAGATACAAAAAATATAAAAGTTTTTAAGTCTGGAGTAGTATATCAGTTGGAAAGAGGTTAGTGGGGGAGAAATGTTATTAGACACCATTCGGGCATTGTTATTTATTTAAATTGGGAGGGATATGTAAGGTTATCGCCAAGAGGGGAGAATGATTAACAAATGCTATGTCATTTAGGAGTTTCCCTACCTTTTTCCGCTGCGGCTTTAGATTCAAAATGATTTATTTCTGGGACCATCTTGGTGAAATGTGAAGACTCTGTAAGATACCTTAACGTATTTGATGACGGTGCATACGAGCCTACCTTTCGTGCACTTCCTATTACAATAACGTTAAAACTTCTTCCGCCTTACCAATGGACAACACACAACGAGTATCACGTTTCATCGGATACACTCGAATTTTCCCTGTGTAGTCAACTTCATCTTTTGTGTGTGCAGAGTAGTGTCGATAGTGTGGTGTGGTTCTAAAGGGCTACTTAGAATTCATTTCTGGGAATTAGGTTGGCATTTTTGTAAGAAATTTCTGAGTACGGTAATTTACTCCGTTTGGGTTAGATTTAGTGAAGTAATTCCTGAAATGGATTTCTTCGTGGAATTTTTTTTGTAATAACCTTTTTCTAAGAGGGTGGAACTATGACATTTTTTTACTTCATTTCATTTTATGATGCTCTTGTTCATAAACACTTTCAGACCGGGGGAACGCTGTCACTCCGCCATAACTAACCAAATTTTAAGTTACTGATTGTGCTTGTAAAATACACTGACTTAATTGCCGACTCGTTTGGAAAGTACATGTATCGGAACATAATTGTCAGACGTTGAAGCTCGACGTATTATAATGAAAGAAGCAAACAGGGTACATTCATTGTCTCATTTCATTTTACATTATCTTCCCGACCTCCCTTCCTACACATCTGAATTTATTATGAAATAGGATATCGCGTGAAAATATCGAATTTGACGATGTGGCGATACTTATCGAATCTCCTAAAGGTAATTTTCAACCGGTGATATCGCTATTAAACGGGACGCGGACTGGTCAGTGCTGCCATCTATTTTACCCCTTCTTTCTTTTTCCGTCTCCGTGCTTCCTTCGCTGCCAGCCAATCTCTTTTCTATCTCCGTCTCCAGGCGACGCACGTGTGTAAGTGCGGAAACAGGAATTTCGGAGCGAGGCAGACAAAGTGAGGAGAGTCGAGTTTATCTCCGCAATACGTAAATCAGGAATGTTTTACGGTTTTTGAGCAACCCTGGGAAAGGAAGAGAGCGCACGAAAAAAAATGCATCCAATTTTCCTCCTCTTGAATTTTTATTGGACGAAGGTACTACATATCTACATACAAAGAAGACTTTCCTTCACAAAGATTTAACGTTCCGCATAAATTCTTTGATTTTCTTTTTCCCAATCTCTTATCCGCGATTTTTTCCGGATGAATTCTTCGCAGAGCATCCGTATTTGGAGAGTCTTGACTTAGATACGAGTATTTTCGATCTCGCAGTTGGTGTTGCATTTACAGTAGGATCCGGTGTCTCGGACTGATTTCCAGAAGCAACGTCCGAGAAAATGTTGATGGGGTTACGGCTGATTTATTTAAAACGATCTAGATTTACCAATAGTATCGGTTCAAGCATTATCTAATTTTTCGGGAAATTTATTTTTCTAATTTTTAATCGTTGAAAAATCTAAGCTTTGCATCATAATCGGTCATAGAGAGCATAGAGGATTTCCGATTGTGTATCAGCTAATTGGAAGCGCTTGTATAATTGGAAGTTTCTTGAGTAAGCTTTTCGTGCCTATGGATAGATAGATATTTATATATAGACACATTTATGTGCGTATACAAATAATTTTGTAATTTTTTACCGTTGTCTCGTTTATTTGTTTCGTGCCAATTTTTATCATTCCCTATTCCATATCAATCATTCCAAATATGGATGAAAATCCAATCGGTGGCGATGAAGTATAAAACTGCGCGGATGCAGTTTCCAATGAAGAAAACGGTACCATAAATTTGATATCCATACTCAACTCAAAATAAATGTGTCCCTTAATAGTCATTTGTTCAAGTTACACTTTATTTAAATATATCGTAAATAATAAATAATAAGAAGTAAATATTTAATTTCAAGCATCCTTTAGAGATTTGAGGAAACATATCTATCGTTATTGTTATTCGAGGCCTTGGGATATTGTGATTAACGCATGTCTTTTGCATGAGCATCCGCGCCACCCAAGGTGAATGTTTCCTCCAAATGAGGGCGTTTAAATAAATATTTCGTTTCACGGTGAGAATTCATATGAAACGGCGGTGTTATGCGCGAAAAAAGTTCGTATACAGTTAGGGAAATTTTAAGCGGAACCCTTGCTGAGGAAGATCCTTCTATAGTACTGGGAATGAAGAATTTGAAATGCTCGGGAAGGTGAGTAATTCTGAGAGTAAAAGGGAATGCGGTACCTGTGAGATGTTTTACGAAAAAGAAGTAGATGGATTGGGCACACAACACATTCGGCATGGGGCATTCGAATCGTCAAAAAACACAATGGAAGATAACATGGGAAGACGAAGAGAGAGCAAAATGAAACCTAAGAGGGGGGAGACAATATAAATGTGCCTATGGAATGGAGCATGCCGTTAGCAATCTTACGTTCGGGTAACAGTGATGAATGGGAACGGAGTGGCTTTACCCTGTTCCCTCTTATTTCATTATGGTACCATCGACTTAATCAAGAATCTGTTTCGAACCCGGCGTGGTTTGAGACGATGTCCAGGGGTTGTCGGTCGTGCAGGCGGAGTACATATAAGTATGTTCTTCCTCGTTAGGGGGATCAAAACGGGTTCGTTGGCGGCCGTTTTTCGGAGAATGTTTTTATGGGAGGGAGTGGTGTTGGAATCTATTTAAAAAGGTTCACCTTCCCGAAGCGGAATAAAAAGAGCGTCCCCGCCAAGCGAGGCTCCCTCTCATTCTCTCGTTGACGCTCCTTGACAACGAAGATTAAGCGAGCGACCCAAACATCGCCGGCTCTCCTGCTCGCCGCAGTGCTTTTTATGTCTCCCTCTCTCCACCTCTCGTCTCCTCTCTCTCCCTTCTCCTCTCCCCTTCTCTCTCTCCCGGAGGAAACTGTCTCTCGACGTTCGAGGAATTTCCTTCGGAATATGAAAACGGGAATTAAGCAGTGTGCTGTTGGCTGAGGTTTGGATTAGGACAGCATGTTGCTTCGACCTACCCACTGGCCTCCCACCTGGACTTTCCGGCTTCAATTCTCCTGGGGCACAGAAAATTTGTTGTCCGAATGTGCTTCGAGTTGCCGGCATTGATATTTTTGGGTAACCTAAATCGAATTCTACTTCAAGATATCTCAAGAAATTTTTTGATAATTTTGAAATTATTCGATTCCAATCAATTTCCCCAGTTTCGGAGAATAATTTATTTACTACACAATAAACCTGGAGACCCCCTCATAAAAATAACATTGCATAGGAAAAATTATTAAATAGAAAATCATTTTTTAAATATGCATTATAATAGCATAATATATTTTCATAGTACAATGTGCCTATTGTATTATATCCTTAGCATATATCTAGTGTGTGTAAAATATTTCATATCTTTGATTTTTCACTGCTACTGCGTAACTTTTCAACAAATAATACAACCTTTTCTTTATAATGTGGTGTATTTTGTTGGTGTTAATGCGTAGTAAGTTGAACTTGCGATTGCTGATAGGGAAGTCCCAGGTTCGTAACTGGTCTATGTTATCGGGTACTGCATCAGAAAGATAGCTTGATAAAACCCAACTCTTGTGTTATATTCTGGGTACCAAAATTTTAATGAACAGTAGGCGATACAAGGAAGGCGGAGGCTTCCATAAACTGAATGCAATTCGTAACCCACATGGCACAAAACCATTTAAATAAGTAATGTATATTATCCTTTCAATTCTATACCTACCATCTCCTTACCGTGAGACATTTTACTAGAGCTTTTTGTACCGTTTTTATGAATTTATTTTCGAAAGCATGCTACTAAATAGCACATCCTGGTAAGGGAAACAATTCGCCACATTTTGCGTGATTAGGTAAAATACCTAACGGATAAGGAGACCCATGAGCTTTGATGCAATCTTCCTGATTGCTGTGGTTAAAAATTCTCCATATTAATTTAGCAGTCTACTGGAGGTTTTATTAAGAGATAGCATTATTGAATTGAACCGATCCCTAATTCAGCGGAACTGATTGATACGCGGCGTGAGAATCTTATTCGAGGAAATCGTGGCGATAAATCCCATCAGAGTTTCTATTTTCGGTTTTATTTCCAGTAAACCGCCTTGAAGGAAAGGCAAAGAAAGGTCAGAGAAAGCCGAAGCACGAACAAAATATAATTCTCTGAAAACCTTTCACTTTGTCCGCAGTATTTTTCGTCCCTCGCTACCCGAGTACGTGCTAGGGCGCCTGGAAATCATCGATGGGGACGCGGGGCTGAAAGCGCGGCCCTCGGGGAGGCCATCGCGAGCACGATGGCCCGAACAATGGCGCAACGGAACGATTTAATTCAGAGAAATGACAAACGAGGGCAGTCGGAGAAACTCGAGAGAGAGAGATAGTCAAATCCTAGAGCGGGGGAAAACATTTATATTGTTGCCGTCAGGGTCACAAGGTCTTCCCCCCATTACAGTTATTTCGGCCGTCGATGTCTCAGGAGAGGCAGCCGATGGAGTTTGGGGATGTGCGTGGCTTTCGGCGCAACAATAGATAAGTCACTATGACGACCTCCATCTTTCTCTCTCTCTCTGATCATCCTTCACCTCCTTTCCTCGTCCTAAGCCACTCCCATTCACACCCTTCCTACGAAACTCTCTCTTCCGATGGGCCATTCTCAATGTCACTCAGGTTCACCCTCGTGTATATACTTATGTTGTTTTCGCTTCCTTGACTGCATTAGTGATGCTTTTGTTAGGCTACAGCACGCCGCGTTTATTTTTTTACATTCTGGTTTTGGTGCGAAATTAGGTTTGTGCAAAGTAAAGGGTCGTCTTTTGGTACTGAGCGTCTTGATTTGGCTCCCAAGGTTTTGCTCTTTCGATAGGTCTTATTTATGGAATGGCGTATCAATTTTGTATAGTCAAATATTGGTAATGTTACTCACTTAATAATCTTATCACTTATAATCGTTATCAATCTAATAGCATAATTTTAAATTTTTATTTTGATTTGATTAATTCGAATTCTATATACCTTGGCAATTTTTCTATGATGGAGAACTCCATTGTAGTCGAAAAACACCTAAGTATTTTATTACTCAAATTTTTATCGAAAAAGCTCATTCAGTGGATGATTTCTCTTCGTAAATATCGTTTGCAAAATATTTCTAGTAAATATGGACTTATGTTCCCAATATATCCAGCCACTCTCGGATGAGAATTGGCCCTTCGTCGTAGGAGAGCGAACAAAGTAATAGCAATTTCCTCTGCTGTATTGTAACGGCATGCCGCGGCTGAGTGAATACTCTTATCTCGGGGCTATTATTATAGCTACCACATGCTTTTACTGGGTTGCGGATATTATCTCGGCCTCTAGATGTATAGGTTAATTATGAAAAAAAAGTCTATTGTAGTTGGTTAAGAGTCGTGGACAATAGGTGACTATAATTGGAAATTTTTCATACGATTGAAGGTGAAAACCGCATCGTTCAGTGCAGCAGCATTTACTTCACAGCAGTAAAAATTATTTTTGTGTGAGTAGTCCTTCGATTTGGAAGGCAACTGGAGACCACCACATTATTATACTTGGGAAATCACCGCTTCTTATCTGTTGTGTATATGTAATGACATTGGTGAATGATCTCTTATTGGTAATGTGGAGGTGATACTGTTTCTAAGTTAGATGAGGGTAGGGTCTACTAGAGAGGGTAAATCTGTCCAGTTTGCTGGTTAATTATTTGGGTTGACCAAGGTATAGTAAGGTGCTAATGTGGAAACTAGTGAAGAAGATAGATAAGAAGAGAGCAGAGTTGGAGACAGCAGATCAACCTTTAGATTTGTAATTGTTGTTGCTACTGTTTGTAGCTCTGTAACTATTGAGATGAAATACTATCGTTCGTCTTTTTATTATGTTTTTAAATTCGAATCCGAATTATTTAAAGTACGGAATGGTTTATGAAATATATTGTTTCAATTCTTAGGAGATATTGCGAATGTAAACGACCGATACGAGATATTACAGGCTTCCCAATAGGATCTTCTTCTGATCTGTTGTTGAGTAATCATAATTTTTAGAGAATTTAACGTTTAAAACGTAATGCATGTTTTATTTGGTGAAGCTTCAACGCTTTCACGTTTTTTTTACTGGCACAATGTTAACTGTTTTTCATTACCTCTCTTTATATTTCAAACGTATAGCTACTTAAAATAGTGGAGTTGGCCTTGTGTATATATTCTGTATTCTAAAATTTGAGGGTGCATCAAGCATCGTACAATCTACCCGCATCAGGGTGAGAGGTCACCTTAATTCAGCATTTCGCATGCAGGCTGCAGGATACAGCATAGGCTTTTCCAAAATATTTTGCTAGCATCGTGGGTTGCCTTACTCCAAGGGGCGAACTGATTATTCACCGAAATCTTGGAATTGTTTCCATTCCAGAAGTGAGCAATTATTATTAAGTTTTTACACGGTAGAAATTTTATTATATCCCTCTATTTTATTCCATTTTGATTTCATGTAAAGGGAAATTATAAAGGTGCATGCTGGCAGTTTCCTAGAGTATTTATATCTGTCTTGGTTCTAGTTTTCCCGGGATTTATTTTCCACTAATTTCATGTATTGAGTATGTCGCGTGCAATAAGTTTTATAAACTTGAGTACGTCACTGAAAAATTAAGCAGTGTTTAGGGAATAAATGTTGTCGACAGAAAAAGTGAAGACGTGTTAGTTATTGGCGTGCTCTTACTTCGTAGCTGGAATGGGTATTCTGAATTTAGGATATAAACTAATTTTCGATGAATTCGACATGAATTAACAAACAATTTGAGAAAGCTATTGTGTTAATCGGAAAAATGCATATTTTGTGCGAAAACTTGGCCAGGTAAATACTAATTTATACCAATTATTAACCCATAGATAAGTACAAGGGCAATATTCAAATTAATTATCCATATTGGATTAAATTTATTTTTTAATGAACAAAAAAAATTAATGTGGACGTTGTAACGAGTTGATAGGATCGTTCGGCATCTTTCTCTTAATTGTTCCGGAGAAAAACCAATTCTGCAGACTTATTAACCAAACGTAGGTTGATGACTGTGGCTTATCGGGATATAAGGAATAAGATTGAAACGATTAGTTTTAACACAAAACTCTGTGCTTCACGCCCTCGCTTCGACTCAAAAATTAATTAAATTAAGAATGCAGAAGAGTTTGGCTGGTATACTATATTGTAGAGGGGAGGGGGGAGAAATTAAGAAATATCATATCCGAGCCAAACTTCTTTACTATTCACCTCATGATGACTGGGTGAGTCGAATCCGAGTCTTGGAATAACGAGTTTTATTCGGAATACCCAATTGCTTCATTCTTTCTGAGAATCACCAAGGGACGCCGGATAACACTGAGTGCATCAAAATCGCCATCGAAATAATATCTCGAGGTGAGTATCCGCTGCGGCCGCGGACAAGCATGACAGAGAACTCCACATCTCGCCACCGTGTGACATTGGTTTATGGACAGCACCAAAACACCGCTTCCAGCTAGGAAACCTACGACTGCGCGAGGGCAGTCGGGTGGTAGCCCTGCTCCAGCGGCAACCCTCCTCACCCCTTCTCCCAATCACCACCATCCCATCCCTCCCCCCACTTTTGTCTTTCCCTTCCTCCTCCGCGCCCCCACCCCCTCTCTCCATTACCCGTCTCCCCCGCTCCCCTCCCTCCCCACGCCCTCGCATTGCCCGAAAGGGGCCGCATGTGATTCGGCGATCAGGAGACTCCCCCTTCCCCTCCCCCCGACTCGCCGTCGTCGTGACCGTTTCGGATTCCGAAAAAATCTCTCTCGTTTTTCCCTTTGTGTCGCAGAGCAGCGAGCTTGCTCTTCTCCTCACCCCCCCCCCCCCCCCC
>LYUA01000222.1:761204-772885 GCA_002093875.1 Calopteryx splendens | reverse complement strand
CCTCATCACCTCGACGTGGAATCGTCGTGGGTGTTAAGTTCAGCTGATAACCGTTTCTGAATTCAGATCCCGAGTATTGCCTTTGCCTACACCCCATCTTAAATCCAAACTGTACCTACTATATTCTGGTTAATAGAATTCCGTGGGGGACCAATCGGTTTCACAGGGAACGGAACCGGTCCACTCTACCCTGAACGCATGAATTTCACACGCCATATAGGGATAGGTTTGGGGTGATCCCTAACCTCACTGACCAAAGCCGAACATTGTGTTGATCACTTTCTTGGTAGAACCTATATTTACATTGCATATCATCTTTCATCTCGAGTTCTAAAGAGTTTTTATCCTCACCTACCGAAACCAACTTACAAGCTGATCACCGTTCGCAGGGGCACGACCTAAAGTTTAAAGATTTCATTTCAGCAGAACATCTCGAGTGTTAAATTGCGTTTTTGAAAATTTCAATTGAACGACCGGGGAATTTGTTAAAGGTTCCTTCGTAGAGCGTAGTGCGATAGCGAATCATCGTCGTGCATTGGAGTCTCATCTTCCTTCACAGCCCTCTATCCCACAACTGCGCAAATCAGGAAGCACGCCGCTCTGACGAATCCGATTGGGTGGGTATAATATGCCCGGAGGCTGCGGGAGGTCAGAGGCGAGTAGAGCAATGGATTATGGGAAAAAAGAACAGCGCGTGGGAGAGCGTGCCCACGCCACTCCCCCGCCTCCCAGGTGATCCCTCGTGATTGTGACCTTTTTTTTAACACGCGCGTTAACTGTAAAGAGAAGGGAAACGTGCGAAGCTCCCGTCAACTTTCCCGCTCTTAAGCGCCATGCCTCCCGAGCCACCTCCTCCCCCCATTGCTCTATCAAACTTTTCATTTTGCTCGCACTTGTGTGTGCGCAAATTTATCTCCATAATTTTTTCCCCTCGGTCTTCGCGAAGTAATTTTTTATGTGGGGTGAAGAGGTTTACGCTCGATAGCCGGGTGTCGAAAAATTAATGAGCTCCTTTAAAATTTGGTTTCGGCACAGCCTTTAACGAAGTCGCCTTCTTTGTAGTATGGAATTAATTAAAACGATCTTTAATGCCTGAGGTGCTCGGCAGAAAATGTTTCATTGGATCATTTACCGTTTGGCGAGGTATAATAGAGCTTCGAGAACTAAGCATAATATATTAATTATTAAATCTAGAGGTATCAATGATAAAATCAATGGACAAGAAATGGAGTAAAAATTTCCTTGCGAGAAAGTAATTGAATTGTATTTTTTATAAAGGTGAATTACCTGTTGAAATACTTCCGCAGCCTTGAATAATAACCACTAAGTGATTCTGCGATCATTTGAATAGCGCAGGTATTGTGCTAAGCTTGCTGTGCCTTCACGCTCATTAGTTTCTGAATTTTGTATCTACTGATTCACATGCAGGGTGGGAATACGAGAAATTAATTCAGCTCGAGAAAGTTTTGTGAAATGAAAAGTACGTATATTTTTATCCTCTTTTGGCTTTTTTATGGTGCTAATCTCTCACAGGGTGTCGCCCCAGTAATAAACAAATACCTTATCTTCGCTCGTGAATAAACTGCCCGTGTTTCGCATGACTCGTCATGTGACTTGAATCTTACTTCAGTGTGGCCACTTCACGTTTCTATATTCCGAAGATGATTATCTTTTAATCGAAAGTTACCACTTACGCAACTCAATGAGTTTTTTTAAGACGAGATTATGCTGCCTAATTGTCTTTCCGGAACAGATTGACTGGGTAATTTTCTACCCCAGCCTTATTAAAAACTGTACATGAGCACTACTCGTTCCCTTATAAAATATCCTTGATACTCTAAAACCAATAGCGTTTGAACTGACGAAATCACGGAAACTTAAAAAAAAACCATGTGTGAAAATTTCGTTCATTGTAAATTGATTTCTGAAAATTGAGTGTTTTCGTAAAATTAAACAGGATTTAATTTGTTTTTGTTTACATTAATGCTGGTCACTTGTAAAACAACGTGAGAACCAACTTTCACTGGATAAGTAGGATTAGTATTTATTTATGGTATTCTATTTAAACAATTCCCAAGATTTGTAGATAAAACAATACATTTTCAAATCAAATGGTCACTAAAAACCCAAAATTTGTATCGAAAATCGTCGAATAAAGACGAACTTTTGCGATTTTGGGATTGAAAATACCGGAAAAACCCACTAGCGTATCATTATGAAAACACTCACTCGTATTATGTTATGATTCACTCATCAGTTCTATTTTATAACCATAAAATGGATGTCAATGTTTCTCAAGAGACGTTCCGTGGGTCTTCATAGATCTACTAAGCTTAAATATGGGTTTCATGAAAGATTCAAAGGAAAAAAACCGCCATTTCTTAGTTTTAGAGTTACGAAACCATCTCTATAGATTTTCTAGGATCTCGTAGCCGAAATAATTCTGGAAACGTTTATTTTTAGCAGTAGGCAAAGTTTAAATTTTTAAATGATATTCTAAAAACGTGGGTGCGGTAGACCAGAGCACTGACCTACTAACCGGAGGGCCCGGGTTCGATTCCAGATGACCCCTCTGGGAACCCTGAGCTTCACCCAAGCTTTGAAACATTTTTCGGGCACCAGGTCATCCTGGGAAATCACAGACGGTGCAGAGAAAGGAACTGCCCTCCCCCCTTCCCAATCTGATGAGTGAATTTCACTTGCTGTTGGGCTTAGTATTGGGTGAGCTCTACCCTCACCTACCAGACCAACCTTCCTATGTGATTGATTACTGTGATTGATTCTAAGACCTAAATTCGCACGAGGAAGCTCTGAGGGTAGAATCTTTGAAAAAATAATCGGTAAATGGGATGGGATTTGAGCACCCAGAGTGTTGTCTGCGATGTCTTCCCGGAATGATGCCGCTCTGTGACCTCTCAGCAGAGTCCAAAAAAAGTAATTTTTCATATTTATTGAACAAATGGTTTAGCGGATCCATCTGAAACTTCCGCCGCATCATTCCCCCTTCGCCTGCGAGGACTGTTGGCATCTGGCTTTCAGGAAATGCAGCGCTCATGGGCAGCGATGTGCCTTCATCCAAGAAATTATCTCGGGTTTTCGGCTCTAAGCTTTTTTAAGCTACGACCCTATAAATCAGGGCCGTGGTTATTAAGCGCCCCAAATGAACAGAATTAATTTTCTTAGCTCCAAGAAGGGCCATCTTGTTTTCCGAGCACCATTTTTTCAGTTTTTTTAAATAGAAATCCTTCCCCTGTTTTTTTATGTGTTAAACAGATGCAGTAGTATCCTTTTTTGTGCCTCCAATACCAGAGATTAATTGTAATTCTCTCTATTAGTATTTCTCTCTGACTTATTCTGCTATTTTTAATTTCCCAACCCTACAATCCTAGTTGGTGTGTCCAGACAGCTTGGGATGGGGGACATTGGCATAGAGGAAGACGAAGAGTTATCAAGGTGAAGGGTTAAGTTGTAATTCAATTCCATGAATAATTATTGCCACTTAGTATTGTAAACTTCATTGAGTCGTCAAGAGTAACGTTTATACTTCCCCAAGACTTTGGCTGATGTCTTTTGGAGCAGTTGTATCTCTCACGGAATTCCGCGATGGCTTGTCTGAAATGGATAGTTTTTTTAAAATATATATACATAATAATTATTTTCTCAAGACAAAATTAATTTTACAGCAGTAACTACTTTAAAAATTTAAAAAAAAACGAAATTTCGAAAATAGGATGCGGTTAAAAGATGATGTACGAGTACGACGCGTTTGTTAACGTAGGAAGGATTTGCCTTAGTTAGAGGATGCATACTAGTTGTGAGATGAGGTTTGGATGACCTGTGATTGATTTTTATCTGGTAGCATTGATCAATTATGACGAAACCCGCATGTTTCAACGCCTTGAAACATGCGGGTTGAACAACGCCTTGAATGAATTGAAATCGGAAATTTTACTACCTATGCGAAAGAATCTAACTAGCTATGCTACAACTCTTTGAAAAATTTAGGATCCGGGACTTTCGGGGCGGACACTTACTCCCTCCTGCGAACAATTGAGCACATTGGGTGGGACTCACCATTAATGAAACTTAGATTTTAGAATTGATATATTTTATGGGCCATTGTTTGCCCGGAAACTTGAAGAGAGTCCATAAAATCTGATTTTAGTTGAGGAAAAAACATGAATTTCGCGCGTACATGTTGTTTTTTTTTAGATAATACTCGAAGAATGCCGCCTCCACATTGAAATATTTTTTTGACTTTCATCGTGACGCGGCAAATAATCCCCCCGCTCCAGTTTCCTTCGTTGACGCGTTACCTTTTGTACCTAGAGTACCCATTATCAAAAACTCAAAATGAATTAAATTTCCGAAGACCGAGAGAAGTGGAAGGTGATTTAGTAACGGTGATACATTATGTTAGCCGTTGCATGTGGTCTTTAGTAATGATCGATAGTTATTAGCGAAATTTTATCTGCCTATCTGCTGAATTCAAGTGGACCAATTCGCTCATTAGTACTCATCCTTCATACAAATTAATTCATAATTACCGATTGATAGCATTTTTCCACTATATAAGATTTATTACGACCAGGTTTCAATGTAATACATCATCCTCAGTTCTCCACCTGAAGTTGATGTAGTACATTGAAACTTGGTCGTAATAAATTTTATATCGCGGAAAAGTGCTATTATTTCGTAATTATGTTCCAATTCCACAGTATCACGCCTGAAACTACGAAATTCAAATTAATTCACTGCTGTGAACTAGTAAATTAATTTTTTGTAATCTGCGTTCAAGCCTACGGTTTATTTCGAAAATATATCATCTGCTATGTATGTTACAAGTTTTTTAGAGAATTCCGTTTTATACATGTCGCGTGAAAATCTATGAAATGAGATATTCCGCTAGTAGGTATCTTAATAGTTTAGCGTTTTACATTTAGAGTGCTATCACTATTATTGTTCTAATAAGGAGAAAAAATTTATTTAATAAATTAATTGAAATAAAGTTCAAATGAAATCATTAAAAATGGTACGGTAGCGGTTTGTGTCTGCAATGGGACTATAATGTTCATGATCTGTTTGGAATCATTGGGACGAGCACGGTAATTGGAGATTGAAATTATTGAAAATTGAAGTGTGGATGATTGAAGATATGTGATCCAATTTTTATATTTTCCCATCGAATCATTTTCATTAAATTTAAGTTCTTTAGTCATTTGTATGTATCAAATTTCTTCGGAACAACAATTGTCTCAAAAAAGTGGAATTTTAGATGGGTGCTTTTCAGTTTTTACTGTCTTTCACCTTGAACGTCTTTTGGGGTAAAAGATTGGCCTTAGATTCATTGGATAATCAGTGCATTTTTAGATACGTGTCATTGGAAATAATGCCATTGGAATGGAGATTATTAATCTTCAGAAGCAGTTTCAACTTACCACTCTGTTACCTTCTTCATGCTGAAATGCTTGGTGATCGTTGTTCCGCGCCGATAGTCTTCCCATCGTGTTGTCTGGTAACAGTTGGTATTTAATAATTTGATTTGGGCTTTTATTACGTTCCTCGTTCGGGAATTTTAGGAATGCCATTCAGGGTCATGGATATTCATGACATCATGAACTTCATGTCCATCATAGTAATATGTAAAAGTAAATAAAACTTCAGGACCAGGTAATTTTAATGGTATAGTTCCGATATTATCATCAATGTGCTGCATTTTTCACTAATCTTGGAGCAGAAAAGTACTGTTTCCTTAGCTGGGCTATATGGTTTGATGTATTCATTATATGACAATATGGCATCATTCTCTGGAGATAATTAATATTTTTTCAATAAAGTCAAAAAACATTTTCCTGGCTGATAGATAGGTATTTAAAAAATAGTCCCGTTGAAATATTTTGTGAAACATATCTCATTCAATTAAAAATCGTAAGATGTGTACCTATTATATCAAAGCAGCTTCACCTTTCAAAAACCACACAAAATCAGAATGGCAATATACAAAGCACCTGTTCATCCCGAGGGTTGTGGACAGAGCACTTCATAAAAAAGGACTTAATTATTTCTTCTGCAAAGTCTCTTACGGAATTAAGCCTTCCTCCTAGCTACGTGTTCGTTTGCGGAGGCAATTTCCAACTTTTTAATTACCACAGCCATTGGGAGGATCTCTTCATTCCTTTCCCGATCCTGTAAATCAGAACACGATGACAGGGGCCGGTGATTAATTTCGTGGAGGTGAGGCGGGGAGGGAAGAGATTGCGGAGGGACGTGCTTTTGTTCCGTCCAACCCTTTAAAAGGCCTCCAAATCGACGAAACGTGAAGAATTTCGCACGCCCACCAAGGGCCATCTATTTAACGAGCGAATGGGGTGTGGGGAGGGGGGGGGGAGGAGGGAGCCTCGCCGCTCTTCCTGTTTTTTCGGCCGAGGCCCGCGCGCGGAAGCCAACTTATCGGCGACTCTTCAGCCGGATGGGCCGTTCCCGGCACCGTCCGCACTTTCCCGAAGTGGGAACACCGTCGGCACGGGACACTTGTCTCCCTTTGTTTAACGGCCGCTTGGGATGATTGATGTGATGTATTAAGATGGCTTTAAGATCGTACACCATTTCTAATGCGAATGAATCGAGTTTCGATCTGATAATGTGAGAAAGAAAACTTGAGATGGTTTTTTTTTTTAAAGTATTCCGGCACAAGCTTGGAGTTTTTTTTTCAGCGTTTAAAACCCCACCCGAGGTCGTGAACCCCTCTATCATGAATACTCACCGCTTGTTTTGGGATCGGTTTACAAAGTAAAATGATTTAATTATTATAAATTTAGTCCAACCTGTAATGTTTTGGTTTTCCTCAAAAATATCGACGTCCGTTGTTCAACCTCTCGAATGTAAGTTTCAAATCTTAGTTTAGGGAATCTGGAAAGAGGTGTGTGGTGTTGATGTTGCCTACCTTCAAGGGGAAACTGGTATGTTTTAAAATTTGTCTCGAGATCTACCTGAGTGTGACTTGGCGTAAGTAAGTTTCATATCCGTTTTCAGAGAGTTGATTCTTTTTTTACACTTTTTCTGACTTGAAAAGAACAAATATCAAATGCCCATTAGGGAAGGTCGACCTCGTCGCCCTTCCCCCTACATAGTCGGCTGCTTCCAGCTTTCTGTGCTGTGTCATTAAGATATCCGGTTTATGTGCTTGAATTCGTATGGAATGATTTAAATTCTCGTAACGCATTCCTTTTGTCTTTGCGTGTAAATTACATGTTCTTGGACACTTGGACGCGTTAGGTTTTATATTTCTGTCTCCATTTAACGAGAGCATCTCTTTGTGAAGCGGACTTGCGTGGTACTTATGTGGATATACGGGAAAAATTTTACGGGTAATTATTGCCTATGTTTAACAGAATGAACTTGAAGTTTTGACTCAGTTTACACGAAATCATGGCATGTGAGAAACAGGATCCTTCGATTGACGTACAATTTCTATGTAAATTCGCCCTTAGGTAATAATTTATGCCAGCTATGTTAGACTATTTCCAAACTTCAGCATGGCCGCGTCGCGTTCAATGTTAAAAGTTCTTGGGATGAAAATTGTATTGGTTATTGCATATACACTGTAATGTATTTCAAAATTAAATAATGCTACTTAGGCAACTCCATCATCGGCGATTGGAAATGAGAAAAAAATTGCTATAAAAGCAACAAAAAAACATCTGAAACGTTTGCAAGCGGTTCACAAAAACTTAAATGGAGTGTTCTTTTCTACGGTTGTGAGGAGGAGGAGACAGCAAGAAACAGAAGATCAAAAGTGTTGGAAATTTGTGGCTGCAAAATAATTAGGAAAACGTATTGGATAGACCGAGTAACAAATGAAAAAGTACTTCGAAGAGTGGGAGAAGCTAATATGATACTTATGAGAAGAAGAGGGAAATAAATTGAACACATCCTGGAGTACAATAGGCATCTGAAGACCAAATGGGAAAGGCCCTTGGAAAAGAAAGAACTGCCGAGGAAAAATTAGGATGAATCACGTAAGTGGGTGTTAAATGATCTCAGGATCTATTTAAGAAGTGATATAATGGCCTATGACGAGATAGCAAACTAATCAATACTCGAAATAACGCTGAATGGTCATGGTGACGATTCTATCTCATCTTGCGATTTATAATAAATTATATTCCCGACCACGTAGTGGCAGAGTGCAGAGGCACACGGGCTTATTCTATGCACTTCAATTACTCGGGCGCAGTCACATTTGAGTTTTTCACTAATTATATTTTTTCTAGGAATGGCACGTTATGCACCACGATCGCCGCGTACGGGTACGGGTACGGTACGGGTTTTGCTTGTATTTATTTAAACCTAAACTTGGGTATCTGTCACTGTTTGAGTGTGCTTTTCTCCTCGCTTTCCCGATTTCCCCATCCATCTCGCAGACCAAATGCCTCACCACCGCCGCTCTTTCAATTCCATCTCTTTTCCTCTTCCGTCTCCTCTCGACCCCCCCTCACTGTCTCCGCCCTCCCTCCCCTTTCCCCCCTTTCTCTCTCTTTCTCCCTACACCTACCAACCCGTCGTCCCCTCGACAGCCTCCCACTCGCCGGACGCGATATATGTAATTGTACCGTTTCTCTCAGAATTCTTCCCGTGTTCGATGCGTGGAAATGGGAAGGTCATGCAGGCAATGCCGGGAATCCGTCCTCCACTTCTTTGTAACTGGGAAGGAAACCCAGCATGGCAATTCCTTACTGGTCTGTACGGGGATCGTCGGCGTGTAAGTGCACAGTTTGAACGAAGTCTTGACCTCGTGCAGGTCACCAGTCTGTGGTGGTAAACAGAAACAGACAATGGATAGGAGTTACGAGGGCTGTTTAGTAGGGAAAAGGGTAGAGTTCACCTCTTCCCGAGTCCGACGGCGCGTGAAATAACAGGCTGAGGATCGGTGATACCCTTTCCCTCTTCTGCCTATTGTTTCCTTGATTTAATCTGGTATTTTGGAAAAAAAATCTAGCTTGGGTGTGGCTGAAGTTTCTGCAATCACTACCCGGATTTGAACACCGGATCTTCCACACTGCAGCTCTACCACCAAAGGATATTAGCCCATGTGGAGCGACCCCCCAGCTTTGAGTTGACAAGAGAGGTTCGGTTTTAGATTAATAAAACGCCCCAATTTATAAAATATGCTCATAGAGAAATACGAAAACTCTCAGTTTCCCAGGAGCGACGTAAAACAAAAACGTTTGGTAACCAATGCCATGAAGTAGGTATCTACTCAAGAGATGGATAGCGTATAAAATACGCAGAATGTTATGCATCATATCTCCTCTCTGTGTTGCGCAGAGAAAAAGGTTCTATTCATGAAAACAAATGGACTAAGAATTTTTTTCGGAAGTAGGTTCACATTTTGGTGTCAGTTTAACACGTTTTACCATTTTGGTGCGTATGGTACGTACCTATATGATTTGGATTTTGTGCGCACAAATTTATTCAAATTAAAAACTTAAAAATAATAATGCTCACCAAATACCATATTTAATAATAGTAGAAGAATTGATTAATGGTAATCTTCCGGTTAAGTTGTGTATATGGTGGACACCCTTCACAATGAACCTTTCTTCATTTCCGCATACTTTCTTCCATTCTTAATTCCATCCAGCAAGCCTAATATCTTCTTACCTCTATATTTCGACGAAAATATTTCCATCAGAAATGTCGCTGTGCTAAAGGTAATTATACTATTTCATCGATTTTTACTAAGCCTCAGAATATAATGATATTAATATAAAAACTGTTATCACAATTATTTGTACAAATTTTGCAGGGCAAAGTTGTCCATAAATCTTATCGTTTTGATCCAACCAGCCTTTTTGTAAATGCCCCCTTTAACTTTAAATCGATTGACACTTTTGGATTGTACCTTTGAAGGAAATTAAATTTCTTAGACCTATTTGTCATATAATTTTTCGTTTGGATTTAATTCTGTGCTTCTGTAATTCGAAGAATTACTCGGTTATTCGTGACCCATTTCTATAAGTACCTCGCAAAATGCCTAATTCAAGAAACAGTTATTTGAAAGAATAACCTTGTGAACAATTTAGCTTGACTTTACTGAAATCATATGCATACCGTAAAAATATATTAATATTAAATTTCAATCACTAACATGCCTTAGTAAAATGTCCTCATTTGATTTCAATCACTTTTTCATTTATTAGCCGTAGATGGATATCGTAGTTAATTAAGGAGCCGCAATTAATCGAAATCACTCGTAACAGTTTTTACGAAAATATGATGAAAGGATATTCTTAATAATTCGAAAACAGCATAACCTTTAATTTTTATTTTTATTTTATTGCATATATTGAATGTTTTCCCAAGGAATTTGATAAAGTAGTAAAATAAATCTCACCAAAGTGACACAGTGCGCCACTTTTGGTTAATATTCGGTCAAATCTTCTACTTCAATCACTAATGTAAATTATTTAAAACTTATTTTAATAGCATTCAAGGAATCGTTGCACATTCCTATATATATGCATCGACTGGCATTATCATGAAAATGCTGAAATACGTGTTCACCGGACCGCATAACGCATTTTTGTGGTGTGTAATAGTCGATTTCGTCATTTACAAATTAATTTCCCGTATACTGCGTAGGGAGAAAGTAAATACCTATAAGGAATGGCGATTAAACCATTGGCTTAACATTTTTCTTGCGAGCTACTCCCTCAGAAATATCATTTATTTTGAGAAAATGTTCTATTGATAAATAAATAAACTGTAAAGTTTATTAATTAAAATTAAAGATTAAAAAGATTAACTGTCTTCCCCGTCCATGTGGGAAATGGCCATGAACCATTACTGAAAGCAGTATTTTGCTAACTCAAATTCTGGTATGACCCTCATCGATTGACTATATTTTTTCCTTTCAGTACCCACTTCGAGATTAGTGCACATGCGTTTTGTTCCTTATATACTTAAACCAGGGGTGCGGTAGTACAGTGGTTAGAGCGCTTAGCTAACCGGAGGGCCCGGGTTCGATTCTCGGGGATGTCTTTGGGGACCCTCAGCTTCACCCAAGCTGTGTACAATGTTTTCGGGTACTAGGTTAACCTGGGAAATCACAAGCGGTACAAGGAAAGGAGCCCCCACCCTACCCTGATGTGTAAATTTCACACGCCGTTTGGGTGAGCCTTACCCTCACCTACCAAACCGACCTTCGGGTGATTTTTTCATACACCATCGTTTAGTGAGGATCTCTGTGGATAGGGAACATCTACTCCCTCGTCAGTTTATTTAGTCAGTGTTCTCTTGATAGAATAAAATTGTAAAGCCAGCCTTCGTACTAATTCTTTGTGGAAAAGAATAAAATAATGTTCAACTGAATTGCCTTTCTCAATTTAAGACTAGTCTGTCTGTGTGTTAACACATCACAGGTCACCTTCCTATTCTGTTTAACTGGAAGGTTTTGGCCTAAAATACTATTGTGTGTATACGTTTCTTGTGAACCTCTTCTTGTTTGCTCTACATTATTTCCCCCTTCAGGTCTAGCCCTCACGCTGCCAAAGCCTTTGTCCTTTCCACTTGCCTTCATATCGTCTAGTAAGCCTCTTCTCTTCCTTCCTCTTTTCTCCAGCATTCTCCCTTCAGTTACGGCCTTCAGCATCCCAACACTTCTCAATATTTTCACCAGC
>LYUA01000222.1:691949-705184 GCA_002093875.1 Calopteryx splendens | reverse complement strand
CCTGTGATTTCCCAGGATGACCTGGTACCCGAAAAATGGTACAAAGCTTGGAGCCAAAATTACTTGAAAGACTTTTTCAAAGTGAAAACATATCCATCGCTTACCAGCAAAAATTAATATAAACCGGAGTCAAACTTAGTAGTCAGGATGGCTCGGACTCGGCTCGGATGGCTCTTAGAAGTCACGGTTTTGATTCCCGCCTCTGGAATGAATATACTTTTTCTACTTCCTTTCCATTTTTCTAGATATTTAGGTTTCATGGTACACAAAATGAAATTCATTACGCAATGCGACTTCCAAAATATGGCATTTCTTTTTACTCGTGGGAAGGGATAAAGAAATTATCTAGATTATGTGAAAGATAAGAAATAGATTGGAAAATTCACATCAGTGTTACGTACGTGCGACTTGAACGACATTGTGCCTCCTGAATGCAGGCGTCGCATTCCTCCCGGGCAGTTGGTGTACGCACATGCTATTTGCTGCGGGAACGTCTCAACGCGTCCCTTCGAGCTACGAGAGCATAGAAAACGAAGCAAGAAGAAGAAAAATGCGAGTGGAACTTCTTTCCTTCGCGGTCCGTCGCCAGGAATAGTAGCAGAGACGAAATAATCCTCCGAGATATCCTAAGGTGGTCCGAATCGCACGGAGAAAAACAAATGGTTGCGAAGCCGGCCGAGCCGAGGAAAACGTTAACTGTAAGTGAAATGCCAGTGGATGCTATTGCCCGTGGATCCAACACGCGTGCATCCTAAGGCAATTGTGTATATATCAACTACCATTTGTCATGTGGAAAACACGATTTCACATTCACAGGAATTTTCTAATACGGTTTCTCCCGAGACCCGGAATTCCTATTTGTTTCCGCAAGAATCGTGCTGCGTGAAAAGAACGCGAGGCCTAAACTATGTATGAGTAATATCACTGCTTTCTATGCGCTCTTCGACTGTTTATTCTAATTCGCATCCAAGTCGCTGAATTGATACGGGAAAAATACTACGTGAGTGAACCATCCGAACGTTTCTTATTCACGTTACATTTGAAGCAGGAAATTAAAGGGACATCGAGCGAGTAAACTGTATTTCTTCAAAAAAATTGACTGGGTTAATTAATGAGGTTGTGTTTATTTGAAAAAGTCATGTATTGTGGAAAAATATTAAGAATTTTCAATGATTTTGTCTAAGATATTAAATTTTTAAAAAGAGGGATCCATGCCGAAATGCCACAACCAAAGAACACATTAACGGTTTCTTACGCAGGGGATTTCCTCCATAATTACATCAACCTGCCTGCACCACCTTGTAGTAATAAAAACACATCAATTCTTCTTTTTATTTTCTTGTTTTTTCGGGAAAACCTTCAATTCTTGCGTCTCATTGAGTCAAGTGCAACCTTAAAATTTGGGGCTAATACGAAAAGTGGCAGGATTTTGGAACGGAAAATCTGACGCCTTGCGGCTAATTCTGACCGCTAAAGGAAGTGAATGTATGAGCGTGAAAGATGTTGTGACGTAAACATTTTTTTAACTTTAGTGCCTATAATATGAGAATACAAGTTGTTATGGATAAATATTAGGTCATTTATTTTCCCAAAATAATTTTGTTGAAAATGCATATATTTTGCATTTATTTCTTTCCTATTTTAGTAGTCACGAACGTCCTAGTGTTTTCAATGGATGCTAAATAAGATGCTCTTAGAGCCGGTTTTATTTTTGCTTCGATTCTTCTTCTTAAATTCAATCGTTATTCAACGAGGACATTCTACCGCCATCACTAGGGTGCATGGTCGGGGGCGATTCCAGACCAGGAATGTACACTCTACAATCGGAGAGGTTATAAAATTCAAGCCTACTAATTTCGTAACTCGCTATGAGACACTTTGTCGACAGCTTTATTGAAGTCTAAAAAAATCGCGCCGACTGGAACATTATTTTCTCCTGAGCTCAAAATATCGTGTACAAAAAGTGCAAGTCGGGTATCGTTGGATCTACCCTGGTGGAGACCGCGCTGATTTTTCGTCAATAAATACTGGTCGTCGAGATGCTCCATAGCCGAACTAGCAATTATATGTTCCATACCTTATACGAAATGAATGTGAGTTAGGTCTGTAATTACTCGAATCCTCCTTATCGCCGCTTTTGCATATATATGTGAATTATATTAGATATTTTCCTGTTATTGGAGGCTATTTTATTTTAGGGACTTCTTAATTATGATCTCTTGATACGGTGCTAATTCCGGCACCAGTTACACTTGTGTATGCGAGCTGATACTTGATCTGTTCCGAAGGATTTATTAGGGTTAAATTAGGTGACCGACAGGTCTGATTTAATGGACAACTGAGACTGATCGTTAGTGAACTTCCTAACCATAGAAACTCCATCTTTGAGCCAATTGGTACTTTAGCGGTTGTTTTGGACTAGTGATTATAAAAATCATATTTGACTTCAGCCGGAGTTTTAAGTTATTCTTTAGTCCAACGAGACATAGAAAACCGAGCCTATTAGTAGCAGGAATTAAGATGAAATGACCTACGTTGTCGAAGCACCTTAATCTAAATCTACTACTACTTAAGATGCATGTCAAATGTCCTATTCATCACAGTAATCAACCCTAAGGTCGGTTTGTTATTTACTCAAAACTTAAATAATTGATTATTATTATTCGGATTCCCTAAAATCAAAACTATATCTTGTGCACAAATTACAAGTATATATTTCAGTACCACATCGATTAATTTTACTTTTTCCTATCTCTCTCAATAGTTTCAATTTCTTCATTTCTCTCTCTAGTGTCACGGTTGTCATTGCGTTACTGATTCGTTTAATTTCATAACATAACTTGATGCGTCCGTAGGATAAGGCTGTGCGGTACAGTGTCTCTATTATTTCATTAAGTCGCTATCTGCTACACATAGAAGATGATGATATCACACTTGTATCAGCATCTGGGATATTTAGTTCTCGGTCCGATTCGGAATCTCATCAGTTTGCAAATCAGTTTCAAATTTTATTGCAAAGAATTTTATAAATCATTTCTGATAATGTTGCGCTTCAATGAATGCATGTCCAATATAAATAGTATTTTTTTAAAACTGGAATTTAAAAAGAACTGGAATTTTTTGAGTCCATATTTTTGTTTCATTTAAACTAATTTTAACTAAATAAATGTAGCGTACTTCAATACCAGACATCAGGAAGAATACCAGTCAGTTATTTATGGTGCCGAAAGAGGTTAGCAGAAGGTTGAGAAGGTTTGTGGAATTGGAATAGATTTCGGTAAATAAATTTGGCCAGTGCACAAAGGTGTGTACAGGGAATGTGTCAAGGATTAAAATGGTTTCAGCCCAGAAATGCTGTATAGCGGTGTAAATATAAATTATGGTAAAAAAAGTTTGTTGCAGATTTTTTAATTTTTCTCGGCCATATGCGTACGATAATAAACAGTTGAATAGTTATAATTCATGCCTCCAGTGGCGATCTCTCTGTTTGCCTCCCTTTCCTCACGAAATACCCAACAAAATACAGAAAAAACTATTCTGATGGGAAGCAATGGACGGGAATGTCAGGAGAAGTTGGTCGTTTCCGCCTAGTAGACACAGTTGGTTTATTTCAATTGTATATAATACGACCCTATGAAGATGCGGAACTGCTATTTTTCGTTCAGGGCATTTTGTAATAGTTTTCAGGTGGCATCAGAAACCTTTGTCTGCACGGTAGCCCACCAGCATGAACAGGTATAATACTTATTCCTACTCATCTCCAATTATTTTGCGTTTTTCATTTATGCAAAGTATTTACAAAATTTTTCAGTAAATTCATTTTTTTGATACTGTAAACTTTTCGCGTGCGATTGCAACTCGGTGGGGATTCGTGGAGACATGTGAATCCACAACCTCGGGCAGGAAGGATAGCATATCGTTCACGAGATCAATCTGGTGAGGTTTTTCGTTGGATACCCAGCTGAGTTTATGGTGGAAAAACTACACTGCTACCTTCGGAAATCCTTTGACCCGGCAAAGGTCTTGGGCTAAGGCGTTTTGACTCTTTTCGAGAGGGTGGATTCACACGGTTGCGCCCTCCCTCGTGGGGACCCCGTGGTTCGGACTAAAAGCTTAACCAATTAACCGTGACGCTGTATTTCAGCGGCGCCACGGGTCTGTCGCGGTTGCCCACCAACTCCACCCAACCTCCCGCTATCCTCCCCCGTCCGTGCGATTCCCTCTGTGAATTTTAAAAGCTGCACTTGTGAAAAGGGACGCCGCTGTCTCCGAACGAAAGGAGTTCCTTCCCCCACTGCATCTTCTTCTTACCCCCTCCTTCGTGCCTTCCTCCGGGTAAAAAAATAAACACTTTTCGGCAAATTTAAACAGATAGTTCAAACTGTAATCGATTGCTTCGTGGATTCTAGAAGGCGTTCGACAGAGTAACTTGGGAGCAATTAATGACCGTATCTCAGATGATAGGGGTTGACTGGAGGGATAGGCGACTTACCCGAAACCTTTTATCTTATCTCCCATACTTCTTAATTAATTTTCCGAGTAGGACTGGAAGTAGGAATGAATGTTGGTGTGGAATGCATTAAAACATTGAGATGTTGGAAAAAGGCAGGAAAGGCGGATGCTGAGAATATTGAGTGGCAATGGAATTTTGAAGACTGTGATACTAAGGGGAGGAATATTTGGGCAGGGGGGTAGTGGAAGGGAAGAAAGGGAGTGAGAATTTTATCTTCTAACTGATTTATAATTTTTTCGACGAGGACTAATGTCTAAGACCTATTTTAATTGATGTTCCAAACAACACATTGAAAATATTATTTTTCAATAAAGTTCATGGTGGAAATTTAGTTTTTTAAAAGTTTAAATGAAAATACAAGTATTTTCTACGCACGAAAACGAAATTTTAAGACACCACTTCCATGAGTTGGAATGAGTGCCGAAACTGGTAAGCAAGTTCCGGGAGTGCCGCAAATCACGCTTTCCAAGGCCGCGAAGCACTTAGTTATTCTATAAAATAAATTATTTTCAAGTTTTAATTACATATTTATATGAAAATGAGTCAAAATGAGGTTTTCTTAAACCAATAAACAAACCGTAATTTTACTAGACGATAACATAAAAGTGTCTTTATATTTAAAAAAAATTATATACATCCTCCATGCCATTCTATGCCCAGTTGAAAATAACTTATACAGTAATCCATGTACCTTTTGTCTTCCAAATCTGTTCCGTAACCGTCAAACAATTAGGCCTTTAACTAGAAAAGAGCTGGATTTCCATATCGGCGTTATAGCATGCGGACTGCCAAAAGTGCAGTGTGACACAGGATGGTTGAGCACTAGCCAAATGATGTGTGGTGATAGAAACTACAGGAATTATTTATTTTAACATCCATAGAGAATATTTTTGGGTGACAAATGATGTGTACTTAACCTTGTTCTGTATTATTATGAGTTTTGTTGTGAAAAACAAATATTTTTAGATCAGATGGTTTCTAATGTACAAGGGTGGCCTCATCTACGGATAAAATGTTGAATATTAATAGCATTCTAAGAACCTTTCCAAAGACTGTCTTTCGCTATTATTCACTGGGGGAATCCCATCTTAGTGCATTTAATTATATCTTCCAGTCCGAAAACAATTTCTTTCGTCAAATGGCTGTGAAAACTAATCCGTCTAATTCTTTAATTTACACTTCCTTTGAGACACAAATGCGCGCAGAGCCGTCTGTAACCTTACTATAGCGAATCTAAATTCAGTAATGGTATGGAAATAACTCGTTATTACTTTAACATATAATGGACTACAATGGCATGCTTGGAAGGGCCGGCTTGTTATTGTCCTTCTCTGAAACCATCTGAAACCAAAGTGAATTGGCAGCTGAAGAAAAATGAATGGCCAAAAATTGAGCACTTCTTCCTTCAAGGAAAATTTTACAAAGCAGTGAGCCTAGGAAATTGATGCAAGGAGCCATGCTGAGGAATTTGGAGGGAGACAGGAAGGAAACGGTCAGAGGGAGGATATTTCTTTCCCAAAGGCGGCGATTTTTAGGGCGGCACGCTCCTTTTGGCGCATACATACACATTCGCTCTCCTCCACATGGCTCAAAAGGCGCCCGAAAGGCGTCCGAGGGGCAAGAGGACAATGAATGCCGCTTGGGTTTTTAAGCTCTGAAGGATCGGGAAGGTCACGATCTTGGGATACTCTGAGAGGGGCTAAAGGGAGGGGCCTTTTGTGCCCGAGAAATTGGGAAAAGTGAAATGCCGGCTCCTATGACCCTCTCGGAGGATTAAAAACCTAAGAATGGGGTTTTAGCGCTGAATGATTGTTTCTTTCCATGCTGCTCGCTGGGTTTTTTTCCTATATGACTCCCATCGGTTTCTGAAATAAGTAGAGATTTAATAAAAGTAATGGTTATTTTTCCTGTTGCTAACTGTGAATAGCTAATCTACAAGCTAACGCTGCAGCTTGTGGTGGATGGTGGGTTACATATAAGTCATAAAGAAAATGGTTAGTAAAAATAAAATTATGTAAAATTGAAAGAAAAACAACGAAAAGAAGAATGATTATTGGCTATTTTTTTAAAGGGGGTTTACCTTTAGAGATTTATAATACTAGTGAACAGCCTAAACACCTTTCGCCTATCACCATTACCCATTGTTTTCTTCTCCTCATAGTTCCTCTCCCTTCCAATTCATGTCCTCGGGCTATTCCCTAAATTCTTCCTCCTTAAAACCCCTCAACATTCTCTTGCTTCTTTAAATTTGTCTCTTTTCTGTGTTCCTCAACATTCCTCCACCATTTATCCTTCCTCCGCAGCACCTATTTCTTCATTTGCCCTCAATTTTAACCAGCTAAATTTCTTCATACCCTCGTCTCAAAACCCTGAAATCTTCTTTCATCTTGTTTCCTCAAAGGAGTATTCTTGAGGAAGACACAAAGCTACGCTCTATGTGAGAGTCTTCATTAGGTATCATTTCTTTTCGTTCCTACTCGATTTTCCCAATCCCGTTTGTGGAGATGAGTGTGTGGAATGACCATATTCTATTTCTTTTACTAACGAAGATTAGTAATTAATAATCATTTAAAAACCTTTGTTGCTTGGATCATTTTTCGATCCCCAAAATAAAACTAGTTAACAACGATGAAGAATCATAATAGACTCAACGATTCCTTGCTCTAGGATAGGTAATGATTATTACAATTAATTACCTATTTAATGATGTTAGTGACATTTAAAATTGTTTAGTAAACGGTTCAAATTTCAGTGTAAGGGGAATTAAATTTAAGCTGCCTATGTCGTATCTTTCCGGCGCGTACTATTCATATCGCTCCAAAATATGTGAAATGGAAATTCTCATTTTTTTTAGAATTCATTTTATTTTATCCCCGTTTTGTGAATCCGTTGATTTTGAGGCCATTGGGGATTAGATTCCATTTAGGGTGCCTTTGCTTCCGCTAGGAATGAAATTCGAAACGCCTTGCAATAGCCTCAGCTCGAGGTCCGTTTACTTTTACTCGTGTGCGTTCCGGGCGTGAGGCAGTATTATTTTTCGAGCACCTCGTTGATAGCCAGAGCGAGGGTACTGGAAAACAAAAAAGCATCAGTCACTGTGGTGTAAAACAAATGACAGTCGCGTTTGAGCTGTTGGTAGTGTTGGTGGTGTCGGCGTCGGTGATGAAGTTAGTTGAATTGGTGATGTGAATTTTAGAAAGATGCTTCATATCAGTGACGGGAATTAGTTCAATGGTTTATTAATTCACGTGGTGATATAGAATTTATTGAAATCATTTGAAGAATACCATTATCTACTCGAATTTTGAAAATTTCGGTTTCTTGTGGTCAGCTTGGTGAATGCATATTCAACGTGTCGTGTCCATGAAGATCCGAACGAGTATCCCTTGGTGTGGAACTATAAAACAGTAAGACGAATTTATATATCTCGTTTATAATATTTCCCGATTACTATAATTCGCTTGATATCTACTGAGAGGTCGCTATGGAAATCTTGTTGATACGACGGAAATAAAATGGCGACGGTTTGGTTTTTCGTATTCATTTTCACGGGATAACGTCTCTGAGGAATGTTTTCTAATCCCATCTCTTTGTTAAATTCATCTATCTCGTACAGCTGTGGACACATATACATGCGTATATATGCATACATACTAATATTTCTAATCGTGTAAAAAAATTTTGTGTTCCTTGTCACCCCGGAAATGATTAAACTAGTGTGTGATGTGTTTCTAGCCCGAGACTCAAAAGTTAAACTAGGTGGCATGAGCTGATTGATTAATATTCCTAGGTGGTTATCTCGGTTCATACCAACAAGTGTTACTTCAAAACTGTAAAATTTATGTAATTAATTAATTAAAGCCTAAAAAGTAAGATCAAGGTAACCTTTGATAATATATCAGTAAAACAATGGATTTTTTACGTTTCTCAGGATTGTTTCATGGAAGTTGTTGCGCATTGTGTAGGGACTATTATACCCGGGAGGACATGCACTAACGTCCTCCGTACCTGCTGGTGACCTTTTCAACTAAGGAATACGAGTAAGGGAAACCGAATATCGAGTTACATTTGTATAATTAATTATAGGCGCGCACTGTCCTAATATTTATTATTCCTTCGAGTTATGGGGTTAAAATGTACCCATGTGCCATTCCTTGTACCTTCCGATGTCAATAGTGTGTAAATCATGCCGCATGAATTAAAGGCTGATAATCTTGACTTTTTTTCCAATTGTGTGCCAAGACATTTGCATGAGAATAAGGGCCTCGGAGTATGTGGTGGAGCATTTAGGAGGTCAACTAAACACGTTCCATAATTCATAATTCTGTTGCCTACCTCGGGTTTCGGGAGCGGAGGAAAGGTGAAGACAAACCTAAACCCGTTACCACCCGGATCCGAATCCTGGTTCTCGATGGGGGAAGCCAGCATATTAACATTTTTTCATTCCAATTTAAAGTTATGCCGATGGTATTTTTTCGCTTTGCAAACAATGTGCCTACTACTTCTACAAAGATTTTTGTGAGTTTCTTATCATTGTGAAATTTCCTAAGACGAACAAGGATAAAGGCTGCCTCGCCCAGGGGATCGAAAATGATACTCAGGTACCACATCACTTTGCGTCCCAAGAAAGTGCATAGGTCGGTTGTTTATCTCTAGTGCGGCCTAATGTTGGTCCATCTGGATTCGCTGGCCCTTTCGTAAGCCCACGGCGCCCCTCGATCTGGTCGTCTGGACACCTTGCCTTCCCATTTTAAGGATATCACCCTCAGCGATGATATATGCACTGTAACTAAAGACCGGCGTGTCCTAGCACTCACCCACTTGGCGTCTCGTAACTTATGGCGTAAGGAACGTGGAGTGTGAAGTGGGTGAAGGCTTTACAGGGTAGGGTATTTCGTCCGAGGCATACTAGTTTCTGTTCTAATTCACATTTCTGTCAGTTCTAATTCACATTTCCGTCTGTTCTAATTTATTCAGTCTGGGCCATGAATATTCGGAATTTAGGGCACTTGGGACGATATTTCTGCGGTCTTAAGGAATAAAATATAAATACGTTTTCCGAAAAGGGAGACGACGGTGTAAAAATAAATAATAGCTTCGTTCTTGTGCTTCCTTCATGTATATTCTATGTTTTACCATGATTATACGGTCACCCAGAAATTTCAACTCGTTTCGAAATGAAAACTGCGAAAATCATCTTTAGGTGTTTTTTTTATTTTGTGTAAGTCAATCGCAAAAATCGCACAATTGATGATACGCTGTGAAAAATGTTTGGAGATCGACGGTGATTTTTTTGGGGAAATTGGTAAATATGGTTGTGAGGTTAGCTCAAAACAAAAAGAAACATTACTTAAAAAGGTATCGTAGTTTTTATTTCGAAACTGGTTGAACACTCTGGATGGCCCTCGTGTATGGCAATATTTATCAGATTGTGCCCAGATTATCCCTACTCCGGGCTAGGTACAGGCTTCCCACGTCGAGAGCGTTGGTCCGTGGTGAAGGAATGGGGAAGGAGAGGAATTTTTCGTTTTACACCCAGCTCACATTGTGATACTTGGTGCTAGCACCTACGGCGTTTATTCCAGAACTTTTTGGTCCCTGCGGAAAGTGTGAAAAGCCGTCGATTGTTATCATATTTTGCACCCCATAACTTTTTGCATCTATGGAATTGCACCATCATCTCGAGAAGGAGATTAACTTTTTTGCAGAGAAATATTGCCACAAAGAATGCCATTTCCCGCGATGGCTATTTAACAGAACGTTTCATTATAGACGCTGAGTTAAATTATGTTAAGTTTATTTATAGTTTAATGGCCCTTGGAATAAGCCGTTTTTATGTTGTATTGCTTTCATTATGGCACCTTCAAATTTTTTTCAGCCAAATTGTTTGCTCCCCCATCTTCTCTTATTTCCAAATTTATAATTTTTACCCAATTATCATGGGATACGCACCTATTGCTGTAATTACTCGGTAATTCTCTCTCTCTCTCTCACGGCATGTACAGGGACTCCCACACAAACTTGTTTGGAAGTCCATGTGCAAATTAAAGGTATGAGGTGCCGTCAAAGGCATTTTGGGAAAAACCGCAATTGAGGCATAGATATATTCATGAGCTAAAACGGTTTAAGGAAGTGGACTTACTTTCAGGCGCAAATGAAATCGTTTTCATGCACGTTGTAGGATTAAAAAAAACCAATTGGCTGTAAATATTTGTGTCAGGAAAACTGAAATTTTAATTTCGAGATTACATTGAGTAAAATGATAGACAGAGTAACTACTTTCGATTAATTATTTCTGCAGGACTGTGTTTATTAGGGGTTAGGTCCATTATCCTGCGTGCCTCTCCCTTTATGTACAGCTCGGCAATCCCCACAGCTCTCTTATGCTTCCCCATACAGCCCCTTAGCCCTCCAACCCCCCCTCCCCGCCTTCTCGCCCGCTATAGGTGCAACACCCCGAGTAAAATATTTGTTGGAATGGACCCGGAAGGTGGTTTCCCGAGACGGCGAGAGAGCGGGGGTCCGAGTGTGAACGGATGGGGGGGAAAGATTGGTGGGGAGGACAGGGCGCAAGGGGTAAAAACAAGAGAGGGCAGAAATGGCGAGGGGGGAGGAAGTAAATTTAGGGGGAATTCCTCCTTCCCGTATAATTTATTGCCTCTCCCCTTCTTATTTATGCTTCCCGTCTCCGATACACTCTCCTCGCCCCTCCCATGTCCCTCTTCTCTTTCTCCCTCATGATTTTTACCTTCTCGGTCCCCACTGTTTCTCTTTCTTTCATTTACCTGCTACCCTTTCCCCCGTACCGCCTCATTGTGTAATATTTCAGTTTTGTTTGTTTTATAGAGTCCATACATTGTTAAAATTTACCACGACGCTCTCATCGAAATTTACGACCTCCTAATGCTTTTGATGTCTTATTCATGCGTTTCAAAATTATAAGTCATGTTTGTGCTCCACTCTTACCTTGAGACCATGAAGATTAATTGCGTCTGGAGCCAATTCTAAGACGTTCGCATGCACGCCAATAATTCAGTGGACTTGGTCGAGCCGTTAAAAATTTAATATTGAGACCGTTATTATTTGTATGTGTAATTGGTCAACTAGTAAGCATTTTCATGAGTTATTTATTTATAGCGCCAGAATTATTTTTCATTACGTTTAACACGAAAGCCAATGCAATAAAAAATTTACAGATTCAGAGATTCAAAGTAAGTTCAGTAATTTAATAATTAAGCAATTGAACTCTTGAGTAAATAATATTAAGATCTATTTTAGGGATAGGAAGTATTAAGTTTCATAATAATAACAATTTTATTTGTAATAGTATAGCCGCTCAATTTGAAAGTCAAGCTGCAAGTGTTCTCTCCCACCCTGCCGGTTTGTCTTCCGTCAAGGATTTCTCATTGTTTTCCATCAGTGATTGTGAGGCCTGAAATTTCAGGGACAAAATAGTTGTACTGGTTTTTGCGCCTACTACAATGAGCTGATCCTCAATATTTATCATCATTTGTGTGAATTTCGAAGATCGGATTTGTGGTTAGCCCTTCGTCGACTGCCAGCGCTCTATTACTGAAGGTAATAGTGTATCCTGAGTGGTGTACCGATCGATACTTCGAGATCCGTGCCCGAATCTCGAATCATTGTCCCTATAAGAATGCTTGCCTGAGATGCCTGGATGATGTAAAAGGAAACTGCTAAGTGTCTTACCTGGCGTTTGTGGTTCGAGATATGTGCTTCGTCTGGTCTGGAGGCTTCGATGTTCGGACAGGTTTCTGGCATGTTACTGAAAGTGGAGGAAGCTCGCACACTGCTGATAAATGCTGGTTATCGTGAATGACAACCATTTTGGGTATTACTTTGGTGCAATTTGGAGAACGATTTAAGTGAAGCACTCTTTGTCGGATCTGACATTTTTCGAAGAATGTGTTAATCCCCGTTCCGGATTGCTCTCCGCTCTCCCGTTTCATGTCTACCCTATTTACATAAGGTTTATAAATAGCACAAGTGGCAGCCTCAGTGGTAATCCCAGTTGTCAACTGTCATGAAAGGGAGTTATTAGCCCAGTTCTTCATCATTTTACTTGCTCGAATAATTTTCACTTTGCTTCACGAATGACTGTTTGCGAATAATAGAGTTTAGTGAGGGTCATAATCAGTAGAAAAATAGTGATTCTTCGTTACCATTCGACGGCTACCTTTATTTCGAACCATAAATTCCTCAGTCGGAAGTTTTATTAAAAGAAAAAAGTCCAGTCTTCTCCTATATTCTGCAATACCTTCATTAGGTGTTTCCGATTTATCCTATCAAACGTCTTCCCGAAATCTACGAAGCAGACAAATATATATATATATATATATATGCTGATTATACTCTTTATTCCTCTCTTATCAATTACCTTATTTCTGCTATGGCGTCATGTGTACCTTTACCTTTCATAAACCCAAACTGATCTTCTCCTAAGTTATCGTCAGCCTCCTTCTCCATTCTCTTATTAACTATCCTGAGTACTACCTTTGCCGCGTGCGAAATAAAAAGTAATTGTCATATAGTCTTCATATACTACTGCTTTTCCTTTCTCTGGGATGGGAATTAATACTGATATAACAGTCTTTTGGCCACACTCCACTCTCGTAAGTGCTCCGAACAAACTCGTAAAATATGCCGTCCCTGTTTTCCTAAACTCTTTAATAATTCTGCGGGGGTATTATCGACCCCCACA
>LYUA01000222.1:668318-681769 GCA_002093875.1 Calopteryx splendens | reverse complement strand
CTCCTTACCCCGTCTTTCCCATTGCTTCCCACCCTCCCCCCACGTCCCCCACACGGAACAACCCCCTTTTTCCATCGCGCCCGTCCGTTCTCATAACCGTTACGCCGATTGCTAAAAATTTCAAAAATCTTCCCACTGTACAAGGAATCAGTTGTGTTAACTCCGATACATCTCGGCGATCTCGTTCTTGCGACCCCTAGAGGCTCAGCGAGCAATGTGTGCGACAGGTTGGAATCGCGTGACCGGAAACGCACTAGAGGGTTTGAAATCAGCCCTGGTCGTGAAAATACTGTCTCCGTGTAGTTTGTGACGAATGGCATTGAGTTATTGGGACGGCAGTAGTTTTTTCAGAACTCAGAAAGATTTATTTATTTTTATATTATTAAAATTCGTTGAATTAAAAATCCGTTTATTTAAGCTCTTTCTTATAGTCAGGTAGTACCTACTATATATATTCGTTGAGCAAAGATAAAGCTTGATTTTTTTTGCAAATAATGTGCTGAGTATTTTTATTTTATTGTTTTTTTTAAGCTTCATTAGAGCGGAGGCTTCTAATTTAAGTGTGCAATTTGTTTCTACCAGTTTGAGGTGTCATTGAGAATCTTGAGGCACCTTTTCATCCAGTGGATGGCTCGGCCATATTAAAATCACGTAAGAATGCCTGTGTTTTAGTATATGATAAAGACGCCATATGCATGCACTTTGTGCTCACTACGAAGTCTTAGTAAAATAATGGAAAATTAGAGTGGGAAAAACGAGTACAGTTTATGCACTCATATTTGTTTTGTAGAAGAGAATTCATTGTTGACGCCGAGAATTCACCCCAGTTGCGGAATACCTGCGGAAATGACAGCACTTTATCCTAGAATTTAATGGAGACTGAAATTCAATTCATTATTTATAGTTCTTTTACCATTTCAAATGTTTTAATTTTCATATAAAGTCGTTATATGAATTTGTCAAACCGGTAGATTACCAAATAATAATTTAAAACATTTCCATTTCCCTTCTCACTTCATAACGATACTAAATTTGCATAGAACTAATTTTACTTAAAGCTTAGAATTTCATGAGTTTTTATTGTTGCTATCCTTCTGCACCGATATTTAAATAATGTTCTTCCTCTTATAAATTAATTGTGATACCTCTTGAACTTTTGAGTATATGGTGGTTTACTGGTATTTACGAAGATAGAAAGCGGTGTAGGGAATATTGGGCAGAATGAATCCCTAAAGTAGTTATTTCCTTCGAGCCCTTTTCCCCAATACGGAAACCGCAACTGAACTCAAATTAAAAGTAAGTGCCCACTCAGCGCTCACACTGTGATTTGGCCAAACAAGGTTGGATTTAATCATAACCTTCTCTTGTCTTTTCAGTAGCTTAATTTCTATGGGTTTCCGGCTTCTTAGCCTTTCAACCTATAGGGTGAGTTAAGACAAAGATGAAGACTAAAGTTACTGAATAGTAAATGTATGAAACATGTTGGAGGAACTTTATTTTGTGTCAAATGATGATAATGAATCGTACTGATTATGCGTGTCTTTACCAACACCTGAAATTAAATTGAAGCTGATCTGTAATTAACTCAATGGTTTTTATTCGATTCATGTGGAAAATATATATTTTTATTTATTGTTAAATAAATGTCCATATTTTTCAATATATGAGTATTGTGAGCCGAAAAATAATTTGATCCATCTTTCTTAATGTATGTAAATAACGAGCCTTGGGTAAAATTATTTTCATCTGAATATGCCCTGCCATACGCCCTCGTGGCGGCTTGCAGGGTACTATGTAGATGTATCCATATACCTTTCATTCGATGGCTGTATAAAATATGTATGTCTAGCACTGGCGTATAATGTACCCATTAAATGAAAAACGGGTAATTTTATAGAACTTTTAACGATCATATTTCTAATACATGCTATGAAAACGCGGCTGTGTGGGCAAAACCTGGCAATAAAATTAAAGAATAACGCTCTCTAAATGTATTCACGTGTGTGTTTATTTGTGAAATTTCACACCATTTATTATTTTATTGCAAACGTTTCTCTTTTCTGTTATTTCTCCACCCATGAGTGGGATGATAATTTTACTGCACGAGCAGGAAATATTATTTAAATGCTCTCGGTGAAACCAGGAAGTTTTTTGACGGGCTTATCGAAAAGAAGGCGCCAAAAATTCAGTGTGCACACACCAAATGACTTCCGTACGAATTATTGAAGCCGCTTTTGGATTTTTTTGGAGAAATGTTCTTTATGGTTGTGCGAGGTGTCTGAAGTTTGCGGTGTGAAGCAACGGCCGGGAGGGCAACCACCTGGCTGTGAGGACCATCCTTTCTTTTGACCCCAGCGCACGAACTTTTGTGGGTACTTAAAGCACGCATTCATAAGCACACGCTCTACCCCGTCCCATGCGTCAGGACTGTGAGATTCCTCGAATTTGAGCTACGTAAGTTGCGTTGTAAATGTAAACATATTTCACCAAAATCATCGCGTTTACATTCGGTATCCAATTTAAGGCCATTCAATGAAACGTACGAAGATTCGACTAACCTCTCGGTCTAATATTCGCGATAACTATATTTTTTGGTAGATACTAAGAGTAACTTATAGTGAATTACACGCTGTTGCTTATGTATTTGCGAAAAATTCACAATGCTAAAATTATTCGCTGAACTGGGACTCGAGCCCAGATCCATTCGATTTCCGGCCTAGTGCTTTAGCCAGTTTAGCTACCCAGGCGTCCTCTTGATTCACAGTAGGTATAATTCTTTGATTATGGTCCATGTTCCTTGCCTAACCCTTCCTCCTCATTACCCTTGGTACTCTTCTGGTATTTTGCGTCGGCATTTACAATGAATTATCGGAAACACCAAAGGTCTGTCCTCCCAGAGATAAAGCATTTTGAGTTTTTTTATTTTAATTCTTGCACAAAGATTCCTTGTGCTATTACGTTCGCGCTCGCACTTTGGTTCTATTTCAATCGCCTATGGACTAATCAATAGAAGGAGACTCGTTGGGAGAATTCCCACAAATTTTTCTGCGTCACGCGTTATATTCAAGATACTAACTTCTGCACCTTACGCACAAGTTAATCTTGCATACGAAAAAATAAACGCATTGAAAAGAGAGACGAATGTGCTCGTGAAGGTACACGTGTTTTTCCATTTATTCATATGCTACTGAGTGTCACCGGCTACAATTATTTTCAGCCAGTCGGAATATTTTCCTCCTAATTCCCAAGGAATACTATGATACTGTAAATTTTAGTTTTGCCGCTGCGTTCAAATTTCCGAGGAATGGGGTAGTAGGGTATTGGCCAGCGTATAGAGTTTGAAAATTCCGTTCGCCCGCCATCCTAATATTTCTTTCTCTTGTTTTTAAATATTCGACCTTCGAACTACGGAGATTCCCACCCTCTGGGTCTTGTTTTTATTGGTCATTGTGGAGGAGGAGTTCTCTCCCCATCTTTGCTCATTTCTCCTCTTCCTCCTCCCTCCTGCCTACCGCCCGCCCCCGCTCCGAATCTTTGGGAACAATCTCTACCAGCCAACCCCGAGGGGCGTAACTTCCAAAAGGAGAGAAAGGGAGAGAACTGGAATGGTCCGAAAGTTCTTTACCTCCACCAAGGTTAGCCGTCGCTCCGTGTGGTGCTAAGACGGGTGGTTCAGCGGGGAGGAGGATGCTGAGGGCTGTACTTAACCACCCTTGCCACACCCGCTTCTCCCTTTCTTCTTGCCAATTTTTCTTTCTTGTTTCATCGTTTCATACATCTCTCTAACTTACGACCATAACCAGAAACCGTGATTGTGTGGCGGTTGAAGTAGGAGGCTTTCAAATGATGAATAATAAATGAGAGTCGGGTTAAACAGGACTGCTCATACAGGAGAGTTAAAAGGGGTCCAAACTCTTAAATATTTAGCTTGGTGATTTTGAAAAAAAAATGTTACTGTCAATTTTTGTTATTTTAAAACATGATTTTGCGTTACTTGGGAACATAAATCATCAAATATTCTAAAATTATCGTTTTTTAAGAACTTAAAAATAAAATAATCAAGGTGAGAGCATAATAATGAAATACTAATTTTTTTTGCAAATATACTTGACATTTTATCCATTATTACTCTGAATTCAAGAAAAAGAATGCGTTGGAAGAATATTTATTTTCAAATGCTTTTTTCCTATAGTTAATTTAAATATCGTAACTCATAAATGTAGCTGAGATACCTTTATCAGTGAACATCTCTATTTCTTTGATTTAAATAAGGATAATTAAAAATTCGAAGTATAGAAGGAAAGCTGAATGAAAAGTAACAAGCATTGAGGAACGATTCATCGGTGCGAATTCATGATATTTATTTCAAAGGAAAATCCAATTCCTTTTTGGTTTCTTAGATACCTATTATTTTACACTGCATACATTGTGAGAATGATTTGAACATCCAGAAATGAACTTCTTTCATGGATTTTTCACGTCCGCTAAACGATTTTAAAGAAATATCAGAACTCCTGATAGCCCACTCACATAAATCATTGAAATCAGAATATAACACGTGCCTTTATTTAGTTCTATTTGCAACGATTTATCCTTCGGGACTTCATATTCATTTCCGTTTGTGGAACATACTTTTATTGGAATTGAAATGCATGAATGATCGCCGCATAGTGATTCGAAACCCAAGTACCTATTTTGATGAAATATAGGAAGAGTATATGGTGTTTTATGAGTATATTTTGTGTAAAATTGGAAATTGTATCGTGAATTGGCTTAGCTATTCATAGAAGGACCTTTTATGAATGATTAGGATCTACTAGATATTCTACGTTGGCAGGGGTGTATGAATTATCACATTTTTCCTCATAAATAGCCACAAATCTTTCTCCTGACCAGATGTTCTCTGAGGTGAACTTCATCAAAGTCCCTTCTTGGAACGAATCCATAAAAAAAGACACAAGGTTTTGTTGCGGGGGAGCGAGATAAAGAGCAAGAGAATGAACTCATCGAGGGTTGGCAATGAATTAGTATCGGAGCTGATTGGAAGTGAAGCAAATGAGCACCTCCAATGCTCCACTCACCTTGTCTTCCGCAACCCCACTCCGTGAACCACCTTACTCGGGCCCTTCGTATCATTCCACCAAGGAATTCAGCCAGGTGCCTCGCTCCTCTCTCCTTACCACTATCCCATCCAATTCAACTCCATACTTGATCCAAATCCGTAACTGCCCACTCCCTCCGTTCCCTCAATTTCCTCCAGAATCACTACTTTTTTTCGAAGGCTGGAAGACTACTCTCTTTTGTAGGACTGCGCGACACTGCTATGAATCTCGAATGCGGTGTGAATGTTTATGGCATTCCGGTGTCAAACCGCTAAGCAATGTGATATTAATTTAGACTGCGCAACACGAATAAATGTCAGGGTGAAAGTATTATAAGCGTATCGTCCATTTAAAATCTAACCCTACATTTATATAGTTAAATGCATAATTCATATTTCAGTATAGTTCATTAACAAAGAGGGTGTGCTTCGAATCAACAAACATAAAACTGTCGTAGAGACTTCATTCGCGAAACACAAAGGAGTAGACGCGCAATTCATTTAGAAAGATCCAGTTTCACTTGTATTGCATTCACTCCTGTATGAGTTGACTATTGATCACGCATAAGTTTGACGAAAGGACGGAATAGCCGCCATCCTATTCACCGTACGAGTGAGATTGATTATTTCAGTCAAAGTTTCTGGATTGATGAGCTAACAGCGAATTTGTTATTCATTCTGTACCATTAGGATCAAATAAATATTGATTTTGAATTTAATAGGTTAGAACTTATTTAACACAAAAAAATGTGTGAGCTGCTAGGACTACTACAATCTTGTAAGATGGTTACGAATTTCCTTCTAAGTTAAGTCGATCTCGTATTAGATTTGATAACATTCGATCAGTTGTGAGTCAACTCCCGAATGTATCTAGGACGTGCATCCATTTAGGCCTTAACCGATTTGAAATTCAATTCCATCCACGTCCATTTGCAGTACTCATTTTGCATCGCTCAACTCGGTTCCTTCAAACCTCTCTACTTTGCACTTCCCCCTATTCCGTCCCGCCTTGATGCTCCCTTTTGATTAAATATCCTGCGTAACAATTGCCAAGTCGGTAGATCGTTTTTCCAAAGAACCCACGCCAGCGTCGCCGCCCTTTCATCAGCCCGCGTCAAAAACGACATGGTATTCCTCCTCGAGGTTATTAATAATGTGGTCGATTTCCATGAACTGTTAACATTAATTAATATTGGCATCCCTTTTTGCGCGACTCGAATTCTTGCTTTTTTCTATGCTCTTCGTGGGGGGAATCATAATTTTCCCGGGAATCACTTACAACTGTCAAGCGAACATTGGCTTACCTAGATGAGAACTTATCTTTTGATGAAATATATATTTGTGAACAGGTTCTTGATTACTGATTGCAAATTTACATTTCGCTTATTCTAGCTCTTCGCTTATTCTAGTTCTTTCACTTCGTGCAACTAACACTTGTACCTGCAGCATTTTTCCCCACGCATTGGTAATTAACCATTGTGAAACTCATGTTTATTCTTTATCATAACATTATATTCTATGGTGGAAATTAGTAAAAAGGAATATTTATGAAATAACTTATACTTGTAGTAACCTTTTTTCGATTGACCTACCACGAAAGGGGTCATCGCGAAGGATTTTAAATTATCATGTTCGATTTTAGATGATTTGTCTATAAATAAATTAATTTTAAAATCATTTCAATCAATCAAATTCGTAAAAGCTCCAAATTATTTAAAAACATTGAAAACCTGCTATTTAACTGAAATTTATGTAGCATAATAACTTTGATATAACGATTCAGATTTTTTAAATAATGTTATGGAAATAGCTAGTAAATTTTCATTTAATTATTTTAATATACTCACGTTTGTCAGTGCAGTGGATTTATTTCACCAGTTCACTTTTTTGTAAATAATATGCTTTTTCAAGTAATATTATAAGTTATCATCATCACTGATCATGAATCTTAACATTGGTTTGACGCAGTTCTTCATACAAATCTTCGATCAACCTATCTCTTCATGTCCATCTTCTCTTTCGCGTCTGACAGTATTCCTTCCTCTGGTTCTCTCGAGTCGCTTTTCCCTCGACGATGGTCTTCATCAGGCGCGTCTCTTAAATATGTGCGAAAAGTTATCGCTACTCCATTTAAGTTTCCATTAGACTCTTCTTCTCTTACACTTCGTAGAATCTCTTCATTAGTCATTCGATCCGTCCGATTCTATCGATCTTCGTCGTTCACCCGTAGCACCACAATTCCAGTGCTTCCAGTATTCTCTATCTTGCTGCTGTTGTCGTGCATGTCTAACTACCATTGCGAGAATTATGCTCCATGCATGTTTAAATGCCAATAAATAATACACGTACCTGACTTTCAGGTTAAGGTCTTGTTCCAATTAGAAATCCTAATAGGTAGGCGTTAGTTAAATCAATTGGAACAGTCCGGTGTATCAAATTAATGGAATCAGCTGAACGTATAAGTTGGTGTAAGCTCATTTTGGTCCAACTAAGATAGAATATGTAAATTCTGTGTAAGTGCAATGAATTCTTCAATAATCCGGGATTAAAAGAAACTTGTTATAACATCCGAAAAGGGTGGCGTTTTGCTGAAGATGGCCTGAGAGAATCACTAATTCTCTATGAACTTTTTTTAGGAAAAATAAAGCTTATTCGTGATTACAACAAAAGACGCTAGTCTTAATTTTAGATTTTTCATAGCTGTTTTTCCAAAGATTTTAGTATTTTTCAGGGGGAAAACTGCTCGTAATTAAAAAATCTATCTCCTCTAAAAACGTATATGATTTCTTTTAACACATCCTTCCTACCATGTGTTCCATAAAGCTATACCTAATTATATAAATTTTAGTGAAAATTGAGGGTTATTTTTTTTGCATAGAAAGCTTCTAATAGAAAGAGCAAAGGAAAAAAACTGCAAAAAAATATTGAATTAATAAGGGACTAACGGAAGCATATTATTTTGAAAATGACAACAAAAAAATAGAAGAATTCAAGGCTGTGTAGGAAGAATTTAAAAGAATTACTCTGAGATGAACTGATAATAGCACCTATCTCGTTAATTGGTTTAAAGAAAAATGTATTATGTACAAAAAATTAAGTGTTGTTCATTATTGATATTCGCACCTAAAATTGGTCGATGAAGCTCTCAATCTTCTCATTTTGACGCTTTTCCAGAAAGACCCTCTAGTTAGGGCTTCCCACTAATTTTTCACACACTTGTAAAGAAAAACGTAATTCTCTGTTTCCTAAAAAAGGTACTTATTTATCTTAGTTGTCTTCGCCGGAAATAATGTGTGCTGATGTGAAGAGGGGCGGAGGCATCTGAGGGAATAGCTTGACAGAGGTGTTAGACAAAGCTATGGGCTGTTGCCACTTCATGCATTTTATCCCTCATTAGGAGGTAGCAAAAATTTCGCTAATTCGATTTGAATTTAATTTTGATTTTGATTTTTGATTTAACCCTTAAGACGCCATTTCACGTACTTGTGCACCGAAATACTGCCGACATAAGTACTGGCCACGTATCCGGCAATTTAAACCACAAGTGTTGGTCACCAATCAGCTTCATACTTAAGCTTCAGGTGAACTCGGCGTGCTGGAAGTTTGCTTGAGCCCCTTGTTCATGCTCTGGAAGTGATATCAGAGTGAAGTGACTGGAAACCAGCTAATGACGCACGGCTGCTCGCGAATTTTATTTAAAAGTGTCATTTTCTCATGGCGCCCTATGTCACTGTCTCTGGCTCTGGAATCACCCTCCCCCTGAGTAAATACTTAAAAAACAGAGGAAGTAGGTCTGATACTTGCAGTTGACTTATCCATGAAAGTAAAAAGTCGCCAAAACGCTGAAGTTTCCATCAAATCCTGAAAAATGTGTCGGAGGTATTCCCTGAGCTGGATGTATCGATTGTAAGACCAAGGATTGTAAGCTGTCAAGCTCACAAAACCAATGAGACAGCAAAATATCCAAAGGATTACTTTCGAAGGTCACTTTTTATCCTATTACTGGACGAGACCACAGGGACCATTGATAAAGTTTGTGTAGCACAGCAAATAACTCAAATCATTCAAGACCCTTCTAACTCCTCCAGAATCTGGAGCTCAAGGAATAAACAGGTTTTTACGGTCCTGATGAACCTGGCTAACTTCCTTGATTTATCATCAGACATCTAGGGTGAAGTAATCCTATGGCTACAACATGTGCAAGGGTTGCCAAAACCTCTGCCAAGTGCTCTAGATGCATAGTAAATATGCCACACAAAATTGTTTCCGACCATATACAGTCTGAATATTAGAGTACATTACCCGTAACCAATTCCCGAGAAAGGTCCTACTCCTCTATGAATTTCTTGAAAAATTACTTACGGAGCGCAACAGTGGAAGATCGTTGTTCGATTTCATTCATGAAATGCCCCAGTGACCCCTGACGATGTTCTTGATATCAGATTGTAGTAGGGTAAGCGTACCATAATGTCGCACACATAACAGCATTTAAAAATTGAGTTTATAGAAATACGTAACAGTTGATGGTGTGGAAATTGAAAGAAAAAAGTTAGCAGTCGATGCCAAAAAAATCTGCAGTTTATTTTAGTCCCCCGAGATCAAATCCTTTGTGTGCCAGTGGTTTATTTGCCGGATCGCATTTTTGCTATTGGCTATGTCAGTTGCAAGACACGTTGAGGGAGGCAGTTCCACGAAGAGACGCGTGAAAACACGTACTCTTATTCCAAAAAAGAAATATGGAATATGAAAAAAATCACCTGTCATGAGGATCAGCAGTGAAAAAATATCGAGGAACACATTCCGGGAGTGTCGGATTACTGTTCTTCGTCCCCCGGCACCCTTCACAGCCTTCAGCGCCCTCACGAAATAAATGACTTCGTCACTGCTTCCCCATCTTCTCGTGAGATGGCTCCCCCTGCCTCGCCTCTTTATCCCATTCCGAGTCCCTCTGGTAGTGGTGGTGGTGGCGCGCTGGGCGTGCCCGTAATTTTTTTCCTCTTAATCGAACCCGTCCTTCGCCCTGCTTCCCTGAAAGGGTGATTAATTTTCCCCGAGGATTTTCGTGGCTCTCCATTTACTTCTCCCATCATTCCCTTCCTGGACCCCCACGCCTCAATTCACAAGTCCTGAGGAAGGGAGTGACTGACTACTCGACACCCGTTTTTGCACATCACGCCACAGCACAACGACCCATCCACCACCCATCCCCCTTGGGTGCGGAATTATTCCGTGTTCCCGATGGCCACGCAACTCCCGCTGACGCACTTTAGGTTTAGGCTCCATTTACGTCTAAAACTGCGTTCGGGAATGTTTTTAGCCTTCGGTAGGACGCTAAACAGTTTTGGGTAGATATTGATGTCGGATGTAGGTACCCCAGCGTAAAAGATTGATCTAATCTAGGCAAATAATTTGAGGGCGGGTACGATATAAACGCACTATTACTGTATATATAACTTACTGGTGCTATTTGAACCCAGGACCGTTGTTTTCCAGGTCGACGGTGATAGCTAAAGCAACCGGTCTCTGCATGGTAGATAATTCAGAAAATCTTTGAAAAGAAGATTTTATATGAAACCTACAATGGTTTTAGTTTTACCTTTTTCAGATATGGTTTAAGGTGCGTTTTGGAATCGTCGGCTTATAAATGGACAAACTATTTTTTTAACACTGTGGGGCCTATGTATGCAGTCGCGAGAGATTTAAAGGGCGTGTTGAAAAATATTGAAAGGATTCATCATTTGAATGGTTGACGGAGTACCAGTACCAGAATGTACGATATCTTGGAGCTTCAATTTAGAAACGATCCAATTTAGGCATCATAAGCAATAGTGCGGGGGGCGATTACAGTTTTCGGAAGTCCTCGATGGTGGGATCACGTGCACTCATCCGCCATTCCTCTCGCCATTAATCTCCTCCACAAGTCTCCGTTCGCGTCTCGCTGCACACTGTGCCTGGAGGAAAAAGAGAACCAATCACCGGAATCTGTAATTATCGCGAATCTGCACCCCATAGGAACTGGAATGGGCGGGTTCCAGTAATTGTTTTTTTTCGCCAGTTAACAAAGAAGGGTGTTTTTTTTATTTCCATCAATTTTTCCAAAAATTGATCACCGAAAAATTATATTCTTCCACCACCCTCTTCTTAAGTATAAACATCCTTTCTGGACGATTATGCTCAATGGTAATGCGAGCGGTTCAATCCGAAGAAGGCGCAGAATGAAGTGAAGTTATTGCGTTCGTTGCTACTAAGCAATGAGCTCATTAATAACTAAGGTAACTTTTCGTTCGATCCATGAGCTAAGAGAATGATAAATACTTTCTTTTACGAGACGTTTTAGGAATGCTAACATTTAGTCTAATTGTTACAGGTTCTAATGGTGTCCCCTACTTCCTCTACCTCCCTATTTTCCCTCTTTACCAGAAAGTAGATCTTCCATATCAGTATTAATTTCCTTTGTTGTCTACTATGCCTCAAATCCCATAAATGTCGTATGACACGTTCGAACTTGTTAGGCCCACCCATTTTGTGAGCAGTTACTTCAGAAAATTACGATGATGTTAACGATTTTATACTTCCTTAGACCAAGTTTCACGTTCGTAATCGTTTAGTCGCAAGACTTTTTATTAATACACTTTGTGCTTCCTAGTTTTGAATGTACTTAATTCGCGATCACACCACCGCTCCCTGGGGAAGTAGAGTCAAATGATAAAAAGATGCGGACACAAGGGTTCCTAAACGAAATATTTAATCTGTTTGTTGTGCAGACTATTTATGTAGCGGGAGGAATGTGTCCCCAATGACCTTCCCAAGTCTCACAACCTTCTATTTCACCTATAAATTAGGAGATTTCCTGCGTATGGGTCGAGCGACGCAAAAGGTTCCCGATTCCATTCCATGCGTTTTTTTCACATTATACACATAGGAATGTGGGATAATGGAAACTTGCTGAGTGACCTAAGGATGGAAATTCGGAAATTCAAAAGAGAGTGAGCGGGGGGGAGAGAGAAAAGGACGGGTTAGCTCGTGTGTTCCACAAGAGCCACGCATGCTCCAATGCTTACAAAATTAATGTAGAACGGGTGATTCGACAATTTCACCCTGTTCGGCCTCTTCAGCCCGCCCTCCCCTTCAACCTCGGCAAAAAAACCGAACGTGCGCGTAACATAATTACGGTTACTTTGAATTCGCTCGGGGCTCATTAGGGAACGAAAGTCTAACGTGGTAATTTGAAGCAATTTCGTTCACGTCGCTCACCAAAATGGCCGCTCCCTCTTCAAATCTCACGGTTCTCTCCGTTTTCGACTCCACTTTCTTCCTTTCCTCTCTCTTTCTCTCTCCTCTTACTAAGGGCCATTGTTCCCAAATTGTTCGTCACTTTTTCCTCCCCCCTTCTCTCTCTATTCCTCCACTCCGCCCTCATAAGGGATGCAATTCGAAAAAGCGCTCATTAAATGCCTTTTAAAGCGTAATTTTCTCAAAAAAATATCCTTTCCCCTTGACCCCCGCAGCCTCTCTCCTCCCCCGCCCGCAGTTGTACTACCTTCGGTATAAATCTCTCGCTTTTACTCCACGGGTGGGAGACTAGCCAAGGTGGTCGATAGCGGCTACTCTCCGGGGATTTCCAGGGAAAGGATCGTAGTTTTCGGCGAACCGCTCCGCGGCTGATAGTCATGCCTTTCCGCATTTCCTCCTTCCTTCCTTTCTCAGGTCCGAGCGGGGTGCCCCGGGAATGATAATCTTCGTCTCGTAATTTGGGGTCCATAATTTAGGCCAATTCGGATCGCGGGTCAGCGACTTATGGACGGTCTAAAATGGATGAATGCATGGTGATTTGACTAAATGACGTTACGCAGCGGAACAAGTCTTGTGGAATTCGCTTATTCTCCTGTTGCTTGTTGTCTTGTCGTCGGACTCGTGATAAAACCAACCTCTTCTGAGTCATTGTGTGTGGATAAAATAATCTTGCTCTTTCTCATAAAGGAGAGAGTAACCATATTAGTCTTAAATTTTTACACTTAAATATTTTATTATTTTAGTGTTCCATGTGTTTCAGACTTCCAAAAGACAAGAGTGGCATCAGGGTGATACCCTATTTAAACACTTTCCACTCACAGCCAGTTTTAAAAAATATCGGCATATTAATGTCAATTCTTAAGTCTTACATTATTTAAGTAAAAATTATTTCATAGATCGTCCAAAAACTACTGTAATCGTCTATTTGTTTCAAATGAAATGTAATCGAGCTAATTAATTGTTGAGTCACACATTTTTACGTATTATCTTAATAATTATTGTTCGCCTTAACCTTTAAGCGCCGGATTTAAATTCCCAATGGTCGACCTTCACTGCC
>LYUA01000222.1:574981-592416 GCA_002093875.1 Calopteryx splendens | reverse complement strand
CCCCCGCCACACGCCCTAGCGGCGGCTTGCGGGGTATCATGTAGATTTAGATTCCCAAAACTTCTTCGTTCCTATTCCTACAAATGTGAATGCAGTGGATAAAAATAATCTGAATTTCGGGAAATTATTCCTCTATGTGCGAGAACGACATGAAGTTAGACATTCGAGCAACATTTTTAAAGGGTCGTTTTAGGATAGGGTACTTTCTTGACTAAATTTTGATAAATTTGGGTACACAAAAATTATTTTTATGTAAATAGTTTGCTGAATGAAAATATTTAACTGGTAGCATCTCTGATTCTTCCGTTTACATTAGATGCATTACAATCCATTCGCAACTTTACATCACTTTTCTCTCACCCTTATTCACTATTATATGAACTAGGGTGCAGCTTGTTCCTATTAAATCTCTAATTAGTAATTCGGTCAATGGGGTGATGATCGTCTTGCTTTGAAACTAGTCGTGTACCGTTAATTCCTTTAAATTTAGTATTGAAATCCTGTTAAGCATTTAATTTTTGTCGTTATTTTATCTCCTTATGTATGATTTTCTCCTTTCACAATAGCTATTCTAAGCAATTATTTTAGATTTATAACATCCTAGATTTCATAATGACTCGATACCTCTACTGAATTTATCGAACGAAGGTTGATCGTTTTTTCTATCGTATTTTAGCCAAACGAATTAAAATATCGTATGCAGTAGTTTTAATGGTAATCTACCGGTTCGCGTAGGTTACTGATGGAAACATCTCTACAATAACACTTTCTTCATTTCCGCATACTTTCTGCCACCCTTCATTTCAGCCAATATGCCCAATTTTTTCTTCCCTCTCCCTCGCTTACCCAACATTCTACCCTCCATCACATTCCTTAACAATCCATTGCCACTCAGTACAGCCTGCATCCAGTTTTCCTACCTTCTTTGGATTTCTTCGAATAGCCTTCTCTCCTCCCCTACCAATGCTTCTTCGTTCGTTTTCCTCTTTTTTTGATTAATCTGAATTTATAAAAAAGACTTTGAATGACTAATTAAGCAAATTCTTAGAAAAGAAATAATTTCATCGAATTTTTATCTTTTATGTGATGTTTTGTATTTTTTATACTCTTTTTATACGGCTGTAGGAGCTCTTTATTGCGGCACGTTGCTTCTCATATTGTTATTCACGTCACTACCCACTTATATTGCGACGAGTACATATCCATGCTGAATTGTACATAATCTCTGTACGGTTTGAGCGCCCTCCACGCAACACATCTCGAGACGGCTAGTTTAAAAAGTTTGGAGTGAAGAAGGAGGCTGAATGTGATTAGGAATGGCAATGTAGGGAGGTTTTAGGGAATGTGGAACGAGAGTATGCAGCTGTGCAATTGCTCGAAATGAGGCACAGTTTTAGAGAGGGTTGGAGGGGATGATGGTTCCGAAAGCGAAAATATTTGTGTAGGGGCGGGTGAAAAAATGAATGCAAACATGCCTTCCTGCGTTCTTGGAGAGGGAGTGTCGGTCGGAAGCTCACTCACCTTTCTTCAGAGAAAGAACGGTTGGAGAAAAAGGTCTTCGGGCTGGCCGGCGAGCTAATAAATTGCCTCCATCTCTCTCCCTCTCCACTTCAGCCTCCTTCATCCTTCGTCCTCCTCCCTCTTTATATTTTTCGCAAACGCATTTCTTCATTGATTTTCCTAAGCACATCTGTGCATAAGCATGGCCGACCTTAACCAGCTTAACCTATGAAGAAACCTTTGTGATGTTCCTATTCGCTATCATCCTTTTCAATCAAAATGCTTTTAATTTCTTTGCTTGTATACCACTATTATCCGAATGTATCCGTGAGTTTCACTTTGATTAATTATTTCTCTCTCTTTGTCCTCCTCTTATTGCCTTCACTATCATTATTCTCTCCAGTCAGTATGTTATAAAGATTTTTATGAATTATTCTTGGTTAATAGCGTGACCTATTAATCTGTTCCTTTTTATAGGTTCAGTTTTCCTAGGATGCTCCAGTTATACTATTCTCTTTATACACTTCTTCCATCAAATTTAATAATTATCCATCTCCAAAGATTATTTTGAAATTTACCATTTTTCGTATAATTTTCTTAGTGACCCTTTTCTTTACCGTATTGCCGTAAGGACTAATTTCGGTAATATTTGTCACCAATGGCCACCATGAGTTTTCATAGGCATTGGCACGAATACGACTCGTAATATTTCCTGGAATTTTTATTTTGGTAGCTGTTTGTAAGTTTTCATTCAAGTATGTTATTTCAATAAATTGATGGTTTAAATAATTTTGGAGAAAATCAACATTTTTCTCATGAGTGTTTTTCCGAAGTTTCATGTTATTATTATAATTCTCTTGGAATCTATAATCGATATAACCCTCCCTCTAATGCTTGGCATTTTCCCTGCGAATTGTGACGTCCCTTATAATGGTATTTCTTAGGAGGCCTCATAAAAAATATAAATGTCAGTTTCCGAGCATGTAGATAGCTTTTATTTAGACTATTCATGTACCATTTAGCTTTAAGTGAAGAAGTTTGGAAATTATTGGAAATTTTAGTGAAAATTTTAAATTAAAAGTTGTTTAAGAAACTATAGCGTCTTATCAATGCAGTGTTGATATTCGCGTATTATCAATGAAAGATGACGACAGTTTTGCTACAACTGAATGAGGTGAATTTGTTGTAACAATCTTTGTGAATGATTGGGACTGGCCAGTTATTTAGAAAGGTAGGTTTGTGGAGAAATTATTCTCACGGTTCTGACATAAAAATCGGTTCTGCGGTGGATAGATTTGAAGAGTTATCTTCGTGGTACAAAGTTCAATTTTTTTACTTTGGTTGAATAAAATATGTTACAGAAATGCTCTAACCTGGATACTCACGTTTACGTTTTGACGAGTTCTGTGGGATGATGTGAATCGATTCCAATTTCCCATTGTCCGTTTTGAATATCTAGGATAGATGACTAAAGTAATAATCCATGTTCTTATTTCACCCGACCCGGTATTCACATTGAGTGTTTTACATATTCAGATTATGCTTCACTGGTCGTAAAAATATGGGATGTAAGCTGAACTCAAGTCGCATAAAATATAACTTATATGCATTACTATGTAGTTTGTCATCATTTTGAAGGGACAAAAAGTTATGTTTTCCGTTTTTATTGCTAGAATAATAAAATTTCGTTAAGGTGATGGAATATCCTCCATTAAATTACACGATAGATTTTTTTTTGGATCAGGTGTTAAGTGCAAATTAGGAACTTTGTGAAAATATGCCCCCGGCCTATTTCACGAAGATATTAAATTTAGAGCATTGCATAACAATGGCTTTCGAGGTTTAATACGCGACACCCACGTAAAGGGTCGTGAGAGATATTAAACGAAATGAGGTCGCAAAATTCTCACCCATACAGTCTCTTAGTTCATAAATATTTTTAATGTTCCTTACAACTCTTTCATAAACATGGGTTGGTCATTTTCACACATAATTAAGGAACTCATTGGGTAAAAATTTATGAAACGTTTTATACGTTAAATTAGTAAATCCTTACTGGAAGTAGGTATAGGCGAGAATATCTTGTTGGGTTAGGGTGTTGTAGAAGGAATAAAGACGTGTGGATAATAGATAATGCAATCAAAATTTATTAAAAACCTTTTTATTCAGATTACTCGTAGTTTTCCCACTAATAGTTAAAATTAGTACTGGAATTATTTACCTACCTATGAAAATTTTATTAATTGAAGAAATAGATAAGGTTGAAAGAAGAATCCCAAAATTAGTGAAACATTATTATTTTAAGCGGCTATCCGATATAGTACCTATTGAATAGAAAGTAGAGAAAATAGGAAGCAATACCATAACCCAAGCGTTTGAAAAGAAGATGCATGGTGTGTGAGTTTACTTTTGACTCCGAGCGAAGAATTTAAGGGTTTTATGATCATACCATGAGAATAAAATTCGAGAAAGAGGCAGCCGAGCTGACCAAATTAAAATTTTGTTTAATTCCATGTCTGGTGGATATTTTTGAGTTCCGGGTTCGAATTTCTGTAAAGTAAAATGTTCTTCATGCCATACAATGATATCTTTATTCTAGTACTTACTGATTGCTTTTAATCTAATGATTCTATTTAAAAATTGGTCCTTATCGAATTGTTGTAAGTCTTCTAGCTAAATAATCTTTGTTTTCTGCGTGAAATGCTAATGTATGGGATATGTAATTTGAAGGCTCTCACAAATTTAGCCATGGTCTCGGTGGATTTCGGCTATTGCTACGTTTAAATAATACGTCTATGTTTTACAATCCCACAGTAACGCGCCAGGGTTATTCGAGAAATTTTATTTCGGACCCCCGAATGAAGAAAATTTGGCTAGGACCTACTTTTAAGTATCGGACACGTAAGTTGATTTCTTACTCAAGAGAACATTTATAATTTAATACGATGTTGCGGTTTAAACCTCGCGGATACATTAAGAAATAGACTTCCGGCTTAATAAATATAAATACTATCACTAAATCTCGCATTCGTGTACTATTGCTCGCAGAGCCCGCGATCATATAAAAACCAAGGTCGAACTCTCCATAGGACGCTATAAAAGAATAGATACATTTATTAATACTAATGACGAAGAAAAGTTCTTCTTAAATTGAATTTTTTAACATTATTTAACACTATATTCTCCATCACAAACTTTTTCTGTGAAATGATATATTTTACTCTCACTGGACTGTCTATGTGTCGAAAAGGTAGGCTATTGCCAATGCACATACATATTTGTGTGCAGTGGCCTCTTTATTAAGCATAGGTACCTGAACAAATGATTCGGTGTGGTAAAGTTAGCATCAAACATTTTTCCTCCGAATAAATAAATTCAAATTAACCAATCTCCTCTCTCACAATATTCTAAATATATGATAGATAAAATAAGGGGGTAGTCCAGCTCGTATTTTTAAAACAATTAGGAGGTAGTATATAATTAGGCTTTCCAAAAATGCTGTAAACACTCGGGAAGAAAGTTTAGACAATAGTGGAAGATTTCTGGAAAAAAGGAAAATCACGATCGGAAGAAGTAAAAACTTTTTGGACCGATTCTGAGACACAATAACACCACACCAAAGACCGTAATGGAATGCACCATGGATACGTAAATGTCTTTATTAATATGCCGGAATGGAGAAACTTGATACCCTTTTCCCACCAAAACTCGTCTCAGAGTAGAACAGATAATTAATACGCATTTAATAAACTACAGATTTGGAAAGCTGAAGGCTATAAAGAACATATAAGTTATCAACATGGGATCCAATGGTTTATCCTTTGTTATGAGCAGAAATTTATGCGTAGGCGGAATAACAAAAACGAAAATGGCAGTATAAATTAGTTAGAAATACAGTATTAATCGATGATGAATGAAATAAAAAAGGGGCTGCAGACGCAGGCCAAGCGTCGCAAGGCCTTGGGGATCGGGACAAGGAACTATGATGGAATGAGGCGATTGGCTGGGAAGGATTTCTAACCAATCCAAGGATTGATAACCCCTGATGATTGTGGTACCCACGCTCAACACTCTATGCCACACGCTCTTGTGCGGCTAGATAATGTGGACGTAGATGAGAAACAAACACCCGCCCTTTTACCATCAAGTTTCCCTTCCGTCCTCAACCCCCCGGCCTTCCTCGCTCACCTCGACGCCGCCTCCCCCGGGGTCCTCCCATCTCTTTCCACCTCTCGAGGGAGTGTGTGGGCGGCAGAAAGAGAGAGAGAGGCACACGAATGGAAGAAGTTGCGGACAGCGAGGAAGGAAGAAACGGAGGTAGTGGTGGTCGGAGGGAATACAGAGGAGCGCGACGGCGGCGGAGGGAGGCGGGCGACCGCGGAGACTCGCTCCCAAGCTCCGACGGAGCCCCGCATCGTGCAGAGGCCGCCCGCCTTGCCGGAGGAGCCCCAAGGTTTTCACTCCACCACCCCCTCCTCTTTTCCCCTCCCGCCGGTGTATCGTTTTCGTGGGCAGCCGGCACGGCCTCGGCGGGCATTCACTCGCGAGCAGTCCCTACGGATCGTCAGGCAGGCGGTCCCTCCTCCGACCCCGGGGTGGAAGAGCTGCAAGAAGGCGCCCCCAGCTCTTCTGCGACATCCCAGGTGGAAGAATCCGGGGAAATAGCCGCGTTTTTGTGCGTCCCCTTCCCCTAACTCCAACCCTTTGGTTTTCTCCTCCCCACACTGTCCTCCTCGCAAACCCATTTCCAAATCCCATCCCCGCTGAAGACGCCGGTTTTCGCCTACTTCCCGGTCTCAAAGACAGAGTTGTGCTCAAGAAAACGAGTGGTTGTTAATCTTGTATATTTCCTGCGTGTGAAAATTGAATACGTTTCGACTAATAATCTGGATCTCGTGTGGCTTGGATTTACGGTTTCGTCTCTGAGAGGAAGAGTTTGTTACCAATTCAATCTATTAGTACCACTAGGATAAGTTTTGTATAGAGTAAATGGAGGAGATGAATGGTTGCTGAAAGGTATTACTACGTTTTAGAATCAGTGCCAATTTTGTTCTCTTCGACTGTCTTTGTTATGGCTGATATTGTGTACGCGCATATCACCCGAGTGTTCCTCCTTGGATGGTCAGTGGGACGTGGACGTCCTGTTTGGTGATCTGAGGCTATGTGAGGGAGGAATGTTGGATGCTGTTTCGATTGCTCTTTCAATGGAATATTTGATGTCGAGGCCAAGGGATATAGCAACACGCAGGTACAGCGAAGAGCCAGAGTAATAAGTGGTCCCGTGCTGTGTTTCGATATTTTGCATTAACCACCGTTGGACCTTCTGCTGAAAAAAATAGGTGAGTCTGTTTCAAACGTCATCTGTTTCCATCTTCTTTTTTGAGGTGATTTGCTCCCACACCAATAGAGTATCGGTACTTTTGAAAGTACGATTACCAACGAAGATAATTAATTACAGAGCGCTCTGCAACATGTTGAACAATGGCATTGTCAGTATTTCTTTGTAGCCACATCAAGGATTTTAGTCGTTACTTAAAAGTTTTATTTTGGATTAATTATGGGAAGAAGAGCTGCTGGTAGATATTATGAACTTTAGAAACACCAGGTTCGTGGGCGATAAACGTCTTAGGGAATATTACTGGTGTATTAAATTTAGGAACAGAAATTTTAAATGTTTCCAAGAGCCTCCGGGACTTCATCAACGTATCAATCGTACCATCACACATGCTCTTGGTCGCGAACTGGTCAACATTTTTTATTGTAATTTAGGTAAGTTGTCCTTGTGGTGGTTCCAGGCGTTTCAGTCCTCAGGAGTTTGCTTTAGATAGTGATAACATTTATGCTCTTCCTTTGGGGGTCAATTCGTATGCATTGTCGCGATTTGCTGAGCTCTTCAAGTGGAAAGCTACCTCCGAGGTGTGACCGTTATTGTTCATGGTGTTACTCTTATGCGTGAGTTAAATCGTCACGATTTAGCTCCCCGAGACCATGGTTTGAAACCTATTGAGTGTTCTTGCAAAGTTGCTTACAAGAAATATTAACCCTTGCATATTTAAAATGGCGTCCACCCGTACGAAGGCCGTTAACGCAGGAGATGGAATCGTTTTCGTAGGAAACGTAACGGCACGGCTGAATAGCGATATTCAACTGCATCCAACGAAGACTCATTTCCACAACGAGAATCGAAACCCGAACGTAGAGCATGGAAAACCGGTTGTGGTCGCTTGCATAGTAACGGAGGCCGAGGAATGTTCAATATTCCGTTTTCGCGCGAAGGACGGCTTTATATGAGAAGTGTGTTTGTTTCGGATTTGAAAACCGTAACAGCTTTTAAACTATTCTAAATTGTTAGTGTGCCATTCGTGCCATGAGCTTGATCAAAGCGCGAAGCGGTCTCGATTTGGTTTGCCGATTATTCTTATGGAGACCCGGGGCAGGGACTCACTGTTAGAACGAAGGGTCATTCCCTACGACGGTCGAGTATTGTTTTTGTTGTTGTATTAGTCATCGGTTATATTGTCTTAAAAGATATTTTATTTTTAAGGAGGTGACTGACAACTGAGCCCATTTACATCATTCTTGATAGGTGGGTTATTCGGCGGCATGTAGAACTTTCAGGGATCGGAAGAACGACGGAGAGAAACACGGCGTCTGCATTAGCATACTCTTAACGATAGACCTCAAGGGGTGAAGCAAAATTTAACATCCTGTCCGACGGACGGAGTACTCATATCGAAGTGCTCTCCCAATCAGGGATCGGAATTTCATCGAAAAATCCGCCACTTCACCAGCCCCATTCGCGTGCGCTTCACGCTGCATTCATCGCTCGCAATGGGGTCTTCTGTGACATAATTTTTCTTGCGCCGTGCTGTTTTTCGGTAGCTGTAAGGTCTTGAAAGAGTTTTTCTACACATTTTCGCTCCTCGCATCCCAAAAAAATACGGTTATGAGGAGCTCCAGACCGTGGTTTTCCGTGTTTGCTGTGGTCTGACGCCTCGCACTGTGAAATGGCCCCCGATAAACATCGTCGATTCCATCTCCCTTGTCAACTCCTCTCGTGGGACCCCCACCCCCCTACTTCTCTCTTGCGACCCACGCCCTTCCATAAAGCCCCTTCGGGCCCTCCGCACAGCTGGAAGAAGAGGTCCCCTACTTTCTCGTCCCCGGACACTTTAGCAGTTGCCTCAGTCGAGTCCGCACACGTGCGTGCGGAAGAGGAGTGGGGACGAGCCTGGGAATAGAGGCAGAGCAGCCGTCACGAAACAATAAAGTAACGGTTTGCGTGCTTCGTTGCTAGGATTGGTCACCTACCCCCCCACCCCCCAACACCATTTTCAAACCCCTTGTGCTCTCTCATTCTCTTTAGCTTTAGGAGAGTGGAGAGCGAGCAAGTCGCCAGGGCCTTCTGATGGAGTAATTAGCGACCGGGAGAGGGAGAGATGATGGAGAGAAGGCTCGATAACGGCACATCACTCATGGTATGCGTCGCTAACGGCCTTTGCAGTCCGAGGAGGCACATCCTCTCCTTGATTCACTAAAATGGAGGCAAGGGTGATTCTTGAAATGGTGCGAAAAGTTTGGATTTAGTTTCAAGGAGAACCCTGAAATAGGTCAGGCTCTCTCGTGTTCGTCGTTCTTTGCTGACACAATGACAACCCCTTGTAAGCCTTGTACGTCTTCGTTTTGAAAGCAGGAATTCGTCAAAATTGAAGTATTTATAGGTTCTACCCAGAGTGAAATTGGAAAATTAGTACGTTCTTCATATGCTTAATTTTTCTATGAGAAGAAATAGTTATGCCATCGTATTGGCTATATATTTTTTGTATTAGACATTAAGTAACATTTACTATAATTAAAGTATGGTCTATCAAGTTAATACGATGAATTTAGTGCAAAAGCTAATCCGAAAGTCAGCAGTGAAATTCCCAGTTGGACTAGAGTGAAATTATGTGAAGTGATGGGTTTTTTCTTGATTATATTAACGATGCAAAATGACTCAAGCTGACATGCATTCAATTCATGCATTCCATTCATCCAATACATACACATATTCCAGATGATGGTAACATTGCTGACTGAAATTGCAAGAAGGTTGAAGTTGCATACGTGTGCGTGTGTGATGTTCAAAATTCAAATTGAAGGCAATTTAATGGTTTTACAGAGATCATTATGCTTTTAATTCCAGGTATACAAAGAGCAAAAGTGTTTTGTAAATATCCCATCCCAAAATCACATTTAAGGGGATAAATATTTAAAAAAGATATATTAATTTATAAGACTCGCGAATTTACCCCTGAATTACCTCATGACCACTGGGAGCAGTTATCACTAAGCTAGTTTCTATGATGGATTCATAATTTTCTTCCAATTATTCGTTCCAATACCTTTTGTATAATATTCTCTAAATTCGAGTCTATTCCTCGTGAATCACTAAATAAACACTTTTCATCATAATTAGGTTCTTAAATTATTATTTTCTAATTATATAAATTTAATCAAAATTACTTCTGTGAAGTTGTTTGAAAAACTCAGAAACAATTCATTTTCTGAATTATTTATTATCCCTATTACTACCGTCCAAATCCCTGATTTAATCCCATAAATATTTTTCAATGTGAAACTGAAATGTGATTTTTCCCGACAAAAATTCATTTGAAACACAGGAACATACCTCGGGAGCCTTTATTTGAAACTCTAAGAAGTAATTCCTATTAAATACCTAGGCAATGAATTTTTTGTCTAATGAAGGGAATTTCGTGATTTTTGTGCGCTAGGATGCTTCTAGACTGTCTTTTTTCACAGAATCTGGAGTTGCGGCATGATTACCGTATACAAATTATTCCAGCCGATCAAAGTTTTCAAAAACATTTCAGCCGAAGTCGCTCTTTAAGCTGACCTATTTCAGTTGGCTGTCTTTTTATTTTATGTACTAATGCCAACAGTCTAAATACCAGCAATAAATGTCAATATTTTCAATATACTCTAAAATGAGTTTAATATGGCATGTGAGAGCAATCAAGCCTAGTCGATTTTGCCCATATCATAGGCTCAGTTTCTTTGGCATTATTCATCTAGCTCATCCGTCCAAATGAAAAACTGCTAACGGAGGAAAAGAATTGTGTGATATTTTTGGTAAAGTTGATTTTGAATAAGGTTGCGTGGTATTTTGATAAGGTTGGCGTTATTGCTATTCTTTTGTGATATTTTCCAATTTAACTTTATCAATTTTATTCTATAACAAGGAATGCTATTTAAAATGTTTCTAATATATGCCCATGCTCATTACTAGTAGTAGCGTAAAATCCTATATTATCTCTCGCGACTTGTGCGGTATTAATTTAGTCTATTCCTCGCCGTTTTGACGAGCCTTTTACCTCACATTTACGTCAACGAAAGCAAAAAACACACTCACTCACAGATAGGGAATTTTGCTGGGAAAAATACGACATTGTGATCCATTTTGATATTTCTTGCTTATGAAAACATAATTGCATTTGCACAGCTGATTGCTTTTGCGTGCTACTTTCTCATTTGTTTGTCCTAGATTCCCAGCTGGACAGCAAAATAGGATTTTTGTCGGGAGTGGCCTCTACGGCTCGTCTACACCCCCTATAATGCGCCTTTCGTGTCACGTTTGTGGTGTCGTTGTTGCTGAGTTGGTGGGTGTTAAACGCTGCGCTATGGGGAAAACGTCTCTTCCTAAGGTTTCAGTCATAAAAATCGCATCTTTTCAGTGACTTTGATTCTTCATATTTTCCCGTGTATGGTTTTCACCTCGAGTTAAATTTTTCAGCGGCATGACGTCTTCCCAGTGCACTTTCCCGCCGAAAGTTGTGATGAAAAATATTCCTAGTATTCCCGTAACCTGACGGACACACACGTGGACGGTTCCTCTGTTGCTGGAAGGGAGTCTTTTTTTTCATGAAATCTTTATTGAGCAGATTAAGTATGACGCATGTATCTATCATAGAAATTACCGAGCATTTTAACGATTTCCTAGTTACGTATGTCATTCTGTAATCATCTTATTTCAGGGTAGTCAGATGTTTGAGTTTTAACTGTTAAAAATTGATAAATACATTAGATACATAAAGAGGAATGTAAGTAGCCGTGGACAAAGTATTTAGGTGTTACATGGGAAGAAATGTATGTATGTATAGTTTTACTGAGGCATTGTTCTGTATCAGTACTTGCATTTCATCAAAAATTATCCGGTGCAAATGATAAAAGTCTGGAAATTGGATAATTTCTGTCAAATAGTCTTCTGGGAGATGTCAGACACAGTATGATGTACAAGATATGTATGGTAAAAATAAAATCTAATTTTATCTTGTATTTGAAGTATCTATCGTGTGTAGGAAACGGGGGTCTTTTACTGAGTGTAACTGATCTGTTGATAATTTGTAACTTAAGCAGATTGTGATTTAAATATTTTAGTTTCATCTATGAATTACTGCCGTTGTTGGTTCTAATTAAATTCCTCTCTGCGGTATCAAATGCTAATGTTCGTCGGAAATATTGTAGTTATGCAGGATGTTAAGGTTATGTTAAGATGGACTATGATAAAATGTCATTCTTTTATGAATGTCGATGTTAAGCTAAGTAATTGCGGTGTTCACTGTATTGACGAATATAATGAAAGATATTTTACGAGTACTGTACCAGTATTTCTGTTACACGAACAGTTGAAAAACTTCAGGTGCCTTCAGTTAAAAAAATTAAAACAAATTTTAGACAAATCAAGACCCAACTTTGAGTTCAAATCGTGAATGCTAAACTGTCAACATCCCGATTTTAAAATGTAGCCTTTTTTTCGTGAAATTTTAAGCATCACTACATTAATTGAAAAAGAGTTTGTGTTGGTGTAATGAAGATACAGTAATTTAGCATAAGAAAAGAAGGCTCTCAATCTGAAAGTTAGCAATAACAAATTACAGATATACGTGTGCATTTTCTGAATTGATAAGTAACTCCTAAAATGGAGGATTAAGTAATGTCAATGAAGAATTTATGGAAAAATGAAGCGTATGTAAAAAACTATGAAGGTATCATTCCAATATTCATGTATTCGTCGTGCATGGGATTGATTTTTGACTCCCTCCACTCAATTCTAATATCGGCTAGCCTCTTAGTTTGCCCTCCCGTGTTATAATCTTATTTCGCGTATCACATACTGTCTTCCTCTGTTTCCTTGTACATTTGATTTCAGCGAGCTATAATGTACCAACACGTGTTAGTTAAGTATATCCGTTCTCTTTTCCAAACCGCTTCTAGGATTAATGACAACGGACGATAAGAAATACTCCCAATATTTGCCGATATTTAACGGTCGGAGATAATTCGTTACCGATTCCGAAAGAGTGGTGTGACGACCGGAATAAAAGCATCGATACGTCATGTTCGGGATGGAGTGCCGCTTTCGATGCCCTCAGCCATTGTCTTGTTGGTCACAGATCCGCTGCACACGCGCCGTCAGCCGTGATGGCACCAGAACAGGTGACAACGAACCCAGAAAGGGAAGAATGTCTGCTCTTTTTTATTCACTCGTCTTCCTCCTCGATTTTTTTCGCTCTGTTCCCCTCCACCAGTGTCAAGGCCGAGTTGCTCATTTTTTTTCAAATTCTTGGTTCGCCGCCGGTGCAAGGCTACGAAAACTCCCTCATCTCCCTCCGCCTCTTAGCCGCGTCACCGCCGTCAGTGCCAACAATCTCGCTCCCGGCGCTTAGAGGCTTCCGAGAACTATTCGGCCTATTTCCGACGCCCCGGCCGTCCTGAGCCCACTACGCGAAGATTCCACCCTCGCGAGCGCGCTCTCCCATTAGGTATAACCCCTTCCAATCCCTTTCCCCCAACGTGCTTGACTCTCGCTTGCCGTGCATGCCGTTCTCAGGGAACCTGGACGTGTCATCGAGTTGCTATTTCACTGCATTAGCTCGCGGTGCGCAAGAAGGCATTCCACCGATGAACACGTTATAGAGGAGATGAATGTTCTATTTTCCCTTCAGTTTTCTTAGGAGTGTTCCCGAAAATCCAATGACGTGCCTTGGATAAAGATACAACTTTAAGACTTTAACCTTGGATTTTTTTATTTAAAATAGTGCGGTTGAGAGGTGAAATGGTTTCAGTAATTATTTTGAAGTTTGCTTTTCATTTTATTCTCTCTAATTAATGAAATGTCTGTAAAACTCGGTGTTCTAAGAATTGAACAACTTTAGAAACGACCAGCCGGCGTATCGCCAAATAGCGATTTTTTTATTATTTCAATTTAAATGTTATGGAACAACATTTAATTTGAAACAGTGGCATTTTTTGATACAATGGCAAAATAGAATAGTGTAGATGAAGGAAGTCATTTAAGTGAACTCCAAATTTAGTGCCAATAGAAGGCATGAAAACGTGTTTCCAAACACCATAGAGCCATTGAATAACAGATTCATCGCAACCTCCTTGTTTACCTCAGGATCATATCTTATTAATGCATTGTTGTTATTTTTACCTTCCAATATTTTATGTTATAATATTTCAGTGTCGTAGAATAATAATTGGTCGCTCTTATATAATGAACTAATTTATATAAATGACCATCATACGACACCTAAAATATTCTATAATTTTACTTTTTATGCCAAATAGATTCATCTCTCCAGGTATTTTAGTATATCTTCAGAAGATATTTCCAAGAATATGCTAGAGGGGCTTTTTTAAACTTACTCTTTCAACCAGTGAAATACTAAGCGTTGCAGCCGATGGAACGTTACTTTATTTTTTTTTCTATCTCGATGCCCTTCAGCGTGACCTGTAAAAAAATGGACTCCCTGGTGTGATTTTTGTTTACGTTTCTTTAGAGCTTTCATTCTAACTTCGCAGAAAACTAATTATTTCCTTACACTACCTGTATGTCTTCCTCAGAAATGGATGCCCCTGAAAAGACTGAAATTTATGCCGACTATGCTCACACTTCAAAAAATTTTTTTCACTTAAAAATCCAGCAAATCAATTGAAATTTTACTAACTTAGTATATAACCCTTGCTAATACCCTGTTCGTTTTATTGTTTTTTATTCATTTTTGCATGACTCTAATAAATACTTAAAAGTTTAGCTCAGTCGGTCACAGCCAAAGAAAATATAACTACTACTGACTGCTGGGCGTGGGTAGAACGATAGTCTCCTGAACGGAGGGCCCGGGTCCGATCCCGGGTGCGGTTATTATGGATGGATGGATGGATATCAAAAACCAATGCGTGGGTTTTTTCCGAATGCGGAAAGTTATCAGATTAATACGACATATTCATCTAGATAAAAACTTACGAGTGTATGGCATTTTTATAAAGTAGACAATATGAAGATTGAAACTGCCAACGTTATAGATTGATAAATAATAGTAGTATTAGTTCATTATTATTGTTACAATGCATAAGTTGAAAGTCGGGAAAGGTGAAATAGCTAAATCAAAACACTGATACTGCTCATTTTCCATGGGATTTTAGCAGGTGCTGATACGCAAATAGTAGTGCATATCTATTCTTCAGACTCGACTCCAAAATAGGTCAGTTGAATTGCTGAGTCTATTTCATGTCACTCGCTTCTTCCAAGGAGTGTCTTTCTCTCATCCTATCCTCGACCTTCGCTCGTACAGGGGGATCGAAATATGAATTCCTAATACCGACCGAGCTCGGAGTGAAGTAGAGGGCTTCCTCCTCGAGGGGTGGAAACCTATCTTATCTCATTGTACGTGCATTCTATCTTAGTTAATGCGAGTGAGGGAGACCCCGGCACCGTTGCGGAACTTCATTTTTGAGATGTTGATGGTGTTAAGTTACTATAAAAAGGAAAGATGGGTCGTACAAAATATACGATTATAGAGTTAAAATTATTTTCTAGGTTTTAAAATAATTTCTGTGCGATGCGCGTGAGAAGAAACCTGAGTCATATATATTTTTTTAAATATTCTGCCACTTTAAAATTTTTATAAGCATTAATATTCTTTTACAAATAGCACCATATGGTATTCAGTTTTCATTTGTGGGGAGTAGATAGTTATATGAAGGATGGGGAGTAATAAACCAAGGAAATGAATGTTATCTGGTTACCTGATCCAGTCGACTGTCAAGTGTGAAAGTAGTTCACACTGTCGTCTCACATTATTTACACGGTAGGGTCACGCATCGCTAGAACGGGCGTCGTCGATATTGTTCGAGTTGTGGCTCAGGTTTTCCCGCATAGCATTCGCACCATTTCGAAATATACCTCCTCGCAGTGTTGCGGTGATTTTCTTTGTTCTTGATAGGTTTTGTTTTGACATGGGGTTAAATCATGAACTCGAAATTGGGTCTTCCATCTCGCTTGGATTGTGTCGGTTTTTCTTTTTTTTCTGCATAGACCGATAATATTTGGAGGAAGCGTATATTTAAAGCTTACTTGCGATTTACTTGGGGAAAAAAATCTTTGCGACTATCAGACTCTTTTCATAAGTGTTAAGAGACACTTGGGGTATTTTTTCGACTAATTGCAATTTTTTGTATCTATTATGTCCGACCAATATTGAGCGAAAACCAATGTTCTCTTAAAACTGGCATTGTAGTTATAGATTTCTCAATAGACCTGTCACATGAGCATCTTACACTAACCACTAGTTTTAATCTTATTCCTCTTATTAGGTCCTAATTTTATAGCTTTTACTGTCAGAAGAGAACATCATAGACTTAAATTTTGAGGTTATTTCACTTGTCATACTTTGTCATCAATCGTAATTTTTCATCTGGGGTGGCCACAAGAAATTGCACAAAAAAGGTCATACCATTCATATACCTACATTTAATAGTTTTGCTTTGATGAAAATTGTAGAATGAATTTCGTCAAGACCGGATTTCGCTTCATTTTTGTCTTTGAGAAAACTAGAGAATTAGAAATGATGCGTGGAGATCATCAATGGCCAAAGCCAATTAATTCCTTCAGAACCGCGGTGAATTTTTTGGTCCGCAGCAGTTAAGGTTGTTTCACTTTAAGGTGGGGTAACTGAACAGAATATATACCCGTTCGTTTGGATTCGAGCCACCCTTCCACAGTTTTTTTAGAAGAGAGAACAACTTGGCATGTGAGCCCACTAGTGTGTGTTTGAATAGTTTATGTCGCGTGTTTACTCAACTCGACATAAAAGATGCTCAGTTCAAATTTCACTTAAGCTGAGAGGAAATTTAGCAACTGCGTCAAAGAAGGTATTAGATGTATTTCTGTGGCCGTCGTTATCTAAATGATGGATGGTCATCAAATTACAAAGATGATCAATACCTGCTTAAGAAGTTGAAAGTTAGCTTCCACTCCCGCAGGATAGGGAACCCAATTGCTAAGGAAAGATGAATGGGAACATTTAAATGAGATCTTTTCTGTGTGCATATCTCATTAAAATTACTTCATTTTTATTGCATAAAATTGATTATAAAAGATCTTTGTAGGTGTCACGCACTTTTTTGTAAGAAAAACTTTAACAGGCAGCAGAAAACGAAGCCATGTTATCACATAGCTCTTTTCCTTCCGAGTAATTATGACTTATATATCTTACCCTGTCTTATCCACTAAAGTTTTCCCAAACACAAGTAGCTCAGCAGCTGCTTCTGCATCGAGCTCTCCTTCCTCCATTTCTGCTATTTGCATAGCAGTAATTACAAAAATACTCTGTTCCAAACAAAGGATTTTCCTATTGATTAATATTGTTCGTGCATATTTAGGTCATTCGTTTTCAAAAGGCGCGACGCGCCATAGTGTGTGGTGGGAAGTCTCGAGGACAAGCAAGAGAAATGTTTCAGCAGCCGATAGCATGTTTGTATTATGCTTTATTATTAAGTGTCAACGAAGCACAATATTTCTGTTGTTCAAAATGTTGTTATATTATGTGAATCAATTAACTGCTGCTGTGGGTTATTTCTTTCGTTCGTTA
>LYUA01000222.1:539889-552332 GCA_002093875.1 Calopteryx splendens | reverse complement strand
GTAACTCATGCGACCTAAAGAGCCGAGGTGGCAAATGAGCCCATCTCATCCTCTCAACCCCCTTATTCACAGACCATATATTCTTTTTATTTTATTTTGGTTCCCTTTTCATTATTCAACAACACCTTCATCCCCAGACGCTCCGCCCTCGTGGACTCTTCTTCACTCCTCCTCGCTGACCTCCCTCCAAGACCCTTTTCCCTTCTATCACCCCAGAGCACGGCAGACACGGGACTCAACCAGCCGGTGCGAAGGAATGTCTTCGGAGCTCTTAAGTTGTTCAGCCCCGGCCCTCGATTGCTTCTCTCCAAGGACCCCTGACTGTATGGGTGAACTTGGGGCTGGATGTGTTATTGGGCCAGAAAGTAAAGCTCATTAATTATGGGACTTGACATTTGTGACGAAATATGAGAGTGAGACACGTGTCATTCCTGTCAGACTTCGTCACTGCTTTTCTCAGTAGAGTATGTAATGGTGCCGGATAAGCATGCCTTCCCATGTACTTTTATCAGTACAGTCTCAGCCTCTTTATACCCAAATAATCATATGTAACGCGTTATTAGCATCAATAGTATTATGGTAATGAAAAAGAAAAAAAATATTTTTATCTAATTGCATTACAACTACTCTTATCTAGTTAATGTTTCCTAAATACGATGTAAAATACGGCATTGCTTGAAGTGTATGGTAATAGGTCATGAGCATAGTGGAATTCTTTGAAATTCAATGTTTTATAAGGGCATTTGCACGTTTTGTCCATATAAAGTGGAAACTTAAATGTGAATCAATGTTTACGTCTGAAATTAAATTGCCTTCATCGTCTACTCCTTCGTCCATCTCCTGCCTCCATCGTCTACTCCTGGGGAGCTATGAAGAACACAGGAATGTCACCATAAGTTTCTTAAAGGAGTTTGGCATTTGTAGCACTTTTTTTAAGTTTAAGGATCCCCGGTACTAATAAAATGAGATAACATCCGAAACTAACTAAGCATGACAGGACTGCAAACTATAAGTAATTCTCTGTCCATTGAGTACCCATCTCCAGCCTGCGACCAGGAAAGCAGCCAGCATAAAAAAACTTAAAAAAATGTTAAATCTATTAAATGTAAAAATGTATGTAATCGTTGGATGTTCTGAATTTAACATTCTAAAAAGAGGGTTTAAATCAATAAAGTAATGAGTATAAGACAAACGACGTATTAACTCGCATGATAGTGTCTGCATTTTACATTGCCTACACTTGAACATTTGAACATAATATGTTCTTGTAAACAGAGTATTTATTGGTAAGATTGGTCAAATCCAATAAAATCACAACTTTATACTGGTAAAAATGTATTAATTAATCGAAAATCGCCTCAAAGTATTACGCTCAGAGCGTAAAGTTAGGAATTGTCAGTTTTATGCTGCTGAGGGTAATCATGGGCTGGAAGAATAAGAGGATGAGGTTTCTCCGCTTAAAAATTTCCCCCATCACTTCATCTACTTCACGAGAACTCCTAAGAAATATTACCTATGTAAACATTGCTACCCTTAGCCCCTATTCCATGGGAATGATGTTATCATTTGATACTTTGGCCGACCTAATAAAAATCCTGCTCTGGGCATTTTGAGCCCATTTAGTATACTTCGGGCTCAACAAAAACTTCCACTATACGCTTCCACAATGTCGAATGCATGAAGTTTACCTCAGTTTTATTAAAAGGGGAAGATTTTAGTAATAGTAATAGCTCGGTAACTCATGATAAACCGAGCGATAAGTAACAAACATCAGTAGATACCTAGCAGTTTTAAGATGCGATAAGTTAATGAATACATTTTTATTCTTGCCATCGACCAAATAATACCAAAACGCATGCGAGCCTTTAGCCCCGCCTCGAAGAAGGGTGTTTCAGGTGCGAGTGATGAGTGCCGGAGATTGAGCGTCTACTCCCCGTTCCTAATGCCCACGAGGCGTCGGGGTCCTTCGGGAGGGGATTGTCTCACACGCATGCCGTATATAAGTGCCTTTATAGTACATAAGTACCTTTCAAGTTTTGGTGGAAAAGCGGTGCCCGGATCGAGGCCTATATTCCTTCCAGGATCCACTCCTTCCATCCCCTTCCCTCCATCCCCGAGATCCATCTCGACGGGTACCACGCCCCCTTGCGGCCCCTTCGGTGGGCGTGTACGTCAAGGGTTTTCCGTGGAGATTGAAGATGCTGCGAAGGGTGGGTAGGCGGGCGGATGGGGGATGAAATTTCGGTTGCTGAGATTGTTGGGCGATCTCAGCAACCCATCGGACGGACCTTTTTAGCGGCTCTAACGTGAAGTTATATTAAAGTGAGCGTTTTCCATTTATATCCTCCCCAACCCCCTCCCCCACTTCAAGTTGACTTTTTGGTCAACGTTAACCTTAGATGCTGAGAAAAATTACGTGCATCCGTTACATTTACTGTTTCTCAGCCCCATAATTATTACTTCTTAATAAATGGTCCTAATTGCATCTCTTACGTTGCCTGAAGCGATGAGAAGTCGTTAATGGTCAAATATAATGAGACATTAGTGATGTGGCCGGGCTCAAGAATAATACTGGGGGTCATTGGTGTATGTGCATGTCGTATTGAATTGTGATATATTACGGCTTGTAAGACAACGACTGGATATGGTGTACCAGAGACTGAATAAAATTTGGACAGCCATGTATGAGCCATAATTTTGTCGTTTTACTCACTCTCACTAACTACGGGTTTGCTCATTACGCTCATTTTCTTGTGACGTGGTTGAGTAGACTCCACTGGGCATTTATGGCGGTGAATGGAGAGCGGAGTGTCATTAACCAGGCTTGATATTTTCTGCGTGAACTCGGGTAAAATACCGACGGCCCATTAACGTTAGTAGATCACAATTTCCCGAAGACTATTAAGCTCCATGAGTGTCATGGAGCTCATGCTCATGGCATCGATATCGCAGTTTTAATGTACATTTATTCTTGGCGACTAGGTACTATTTTCGTGATATGTGTTGGGGTATGGGTGCGGCAATGTCAAAGGAAATGTATGAAGTGCATTCCAGGCTTCATTCCTGATTTAATTCGTCTTTATTCGAGGGAATGTTCGGCTATAGGGAGCGATGTTGGTATGTGAGCTTGTCATGGTAGCAGAGAACCATCACCTGAATGCGGTTCAGTGATGCGTTGCGAAAGTGATTTTCAAAATCCCAGACTGGCAATTATAAAAGAATTTTGCCTCGGGATGCGTATGCTCCTCCTCAGACACTTGACTGATTTTTTTGTTGATGATTATTCTCGAAGGAATGCATTAGAGTCATTTAGGGGGTTGGGATTTATAGTACGGTGCGCTCCAAGTTTCAGGAAAAGTAATTAGCTTTCTTTTTCTTTTCAAGTGCATGTCTATATAGCCAAGAGGCATGCTGCTTTACCCTCAATTCTGGGGCCGATATTATAATGGAAGACTCATTCAGTCAGCGCTCAGCTAAATCAGAAATTTATTGCCGTTGAAATTTCGCAATAGAATATCCGTGGTAGTGAATTTTCACTGAGAAACATATTTAAAAGTGCTACGTTGGAGTAGACTTTATCTCCAGGGTCGTTATCAAAGTATCCCGCAATATTCTTTTTGACTTTCGTGTAACCTTAAACGAATTGAGTCTACATCGCCATTGCAGCTCCCCCAATTGTATGGTGTCCAACCTGCAAACTGCATTTATGTAATTCGTTCTTAGAGAAAACTAAATATCAAATAGGAGAGAATCTTAATATATATTTAAATAAATGTACTGGTTGGGTTCTAAGTTTTCATATTTTTATATCGGATATTCGATCATGCTAAAGGCTGTATGTTTCACTGGTCAGCAACTCTTTGAAAAAATAGTTCATTGACTTCGTGAAGGCAGAATTGGCACTGACCAAATTGCAGTTTCTCTCCTTTCTGTCTCATCTGTTATCCTGTAACTATTGACGTATGGATTGAAAGGTAACTAAACACTGTATTTTGATAAATAGTAGGAGGCCAGGGTTAACTAAAATGTAATCCATTGCTTGCCTTCTTTATTTATTTCATACGCCTGAATTAGCTTACGACAGAGTTAGAGAGTACTCCGATACTTCTCTTAATTCATCTTTTCCTAATGTTGGAGTCCTGCGGGTTGGATTTCAGTGGGAAAATTACGTTGCAGCGCCCGCATTGAGGCGTTAGTTTAGAATAAATCCTCGCTGGCTCTTTCTCTGATGCAGCCCGCAGCCGCCACCTGTCTGTTTTACGAGGCGTGAATTCGGAGGGAAAACACTGTCCATGGGATGAGTACGATAAAGTAAACTGGCGAGAGAATTGTGGGGGCACTGGGAGGTTTGGAACCTAGTGGCGTGGTAGCTTAGTGGGTAGAACGTTTGGCTACTGATTTAGGAACCCGAGTTCAAATCCTGGGTGATGCCTTAGGACATCGAAAACTAAATATCCAATCGGTGGAGATAAATAACCAACTGGTGTCGCTTCGTAGATAACGGACCTTCGTTGGAAACCCAATGTGGCATTGAGAAAGGAACTGGACCTCCCCTCCTAAATGTGTGTATTTCACACGCCTTAGGGCTTAGTTCGATTTGAGCTCACACTCATGTATCAGAGTCACCATATACCTAGTCGGTTGCTGAGGCATGGACGCTTGGTTGGCTCTCAACTTGAAAATGTTACACGATACCTTCATTGATGAGTTCAATTATTCAAGCAAGTATGCTGTACTAAGCAGCTTACGATATCCTAAATTTAGGATTAAAGATGAACAAGTAATTATAAAGTTTTGGTTTAAGTTATTTATGAACCGCAAAACCTTCATCCTAAGAATCTTACGAGTCATTTTTAGGAGTGAAATGCCGTTTCCAAAAAAACATGTATTTAATAATATGCTTCTGTGTATTCAGGGAAAATAGTTTCATCACTCGTGTTAAGGAATAATTTTGCATAATTGTTAAGGTTTTTGTCTCTTTGATTTTTGCTTTGATGCTCATTTTCCGCCTACTTCAATTGAGATAGATGTGGCGGCAATGACGGATGGAATTGAAGAATAATTATAAAAATCTTAACCGTCGAATCATTCAGTGAATAATTTGTTGCTGCGCCAAAGATACTGAATTTTATTCTTTGATTCCTTGTCATTGTTTTACCTGGAGTACTAATATGCGATATCTTTTCATTTGAGTTTCATTTAATTTAAGTGTTCTCGGAAATTTCCATCTTCTGGATAAAATAATTAAAGATGATATGGTTCAACATCATGTTTAGCATCGAATTCAATTCTTGCCATTTATTTGTGGCAGTGCACGCCCCCGCTCTCTTCTTTGCCTCTTCGACACCCTCTCTCCAATGTTTCCAAAGAATGTCTCGGAAGAGCCTTAATTTTACCAGCATATTCTCACCCCTGTATCAACAAGGTCTTAACAGGTAGCTGTTCGCAGGCTCTGCCTAAAGGAAAGTGTAGTGATTCGGAGCGAATTGCTCCCGTCAAAGTTGCCGCCAGAACTGCCTTCTTTTTCACGTTTGGGGTTTTTAGCATCGATTAGAGAGGTTAAGTATGTATTCGGAAATGAAGTCAGTATTATTCAGCAGTAATTAAGACTACGGTCGATTTTAGCGTTAGGCATGCGATGGATGATATTTGAATGACTTATTTATCATGGACTTGTGATTTAGTAAACCATAATTTGGTTGAGCGTCAATCGCCACGTGGAATTACATAGCTTGTGAATTAACGTCGATAGCAGAGTTCTCTCTACTTGCGATGGAAAAAACTAATTTTTGGTGCTCGCTTTTTTTACATTCCTACGGTCGATGTGATTTTTTGTATTTTTTTTTGTTTTTGGAATATAATGGTGTAAATATGCCCACGATTCCACGATTGCTTGAATATCCCTGTGCTTAGTGTATTTGTAATGTTATCCGTTGGAGTATCTTAGAATATTTCCTCATTCCTCTTCCCATGTATTTAGTGTAAATAACCCGATTCGACTGCGTTGTTCTCTGTATCGTTTTAAATTACTTTTGGCATGCCAATGGCGAGATATTCAGCCTGTTCGGCACTTCAGTGTCGATACTTACCCCAGGCTAGGCGCATTTGGGTACTGTATTGTTAACTTTGTGAATGGTCTTAAAAACAAGTTCGATTCTTCTTTGAAACTGTTGTCACAAATTGATGGCATTTCATGGCATAGCTCAAAGTGATGATAACGGTATCGGGGGTGTGCGGCGTTCAAGCGGTAACATCAGTCAATATTGGGAAGAGAGGCAGCTAAATGCATATGTTTTAGCGTGTGGAGATGGGAGTTACTAGAACTGAACAGAAAGAGAACCGAAACGGAGATAAACTCGGAGGTAATATTTCTGCGGCATTCAAGGAAAAGCAACCTCGGGGTCATATTTTTTAACGTCCCATACGGTGGACTACATGTGCATTTTCATGATCTGATCGCAAAGCCCTGTTGCAGGGTTGTAATACCTTTGAAAACCTCGACCTCGCGTCCTCGTCGCGGGATTACGCTGGTCACTTCACCAGTCCGATTCCGTGGGATGTTGCATTTCTCCGACGTGAGTCATTAGCCCATAGGTGTGGAGGGATTGTGGAGAGGGCTCGGGGGAAGAGCGGAGGGGATTCTGGGTGGAGAAGACGGGGCGCCTCCTAACGAGAGACAAGCACCCTTTACCCCCTTCATCACCTCCATTCCCCTCTCGCGACCCCTCCCCCCACCGCCGAAGGGATGGCGTGCGTGCGCGCCCATTCCTAGCTGTCTCTGTTATAGGGGGGGGGGATGATGGAGGTAAAATTTACGCATCCCAACGTCGGACCCGGGTCCATAGCGTGGGAGGGTCAAGCGGAGGTCAGTGGACACGGTATCAGTGCCGCGCTAGTGGTCGCGTCGTGACGAGCCCTCCTGTGGTCCCAGACTGTTGAAGTAGGCGTCACTTGGAAAGTTTCACGGGGATAACGTGTGAAAAATAGTGGTTGCCATAAAGGAGCGTAGAGTTTTATGTTTCAGAAACGTGTTCTTCCAGGAGAGAGAATGGGCGTGGATGAGAGACTTTTGAAATGTGGGGAGAAATGCGGAGGAAATAAGTTCGATAGAGCGGAAAACTATGAAGTGTTAAGGTTGGGAAAGGAGAGGGAGGCGGTGGGACAAATTCGTAGAAGGTAGAATAAGTTGATGAAGAAGATATCGAGTGGTTGTGGAGTGCTGAATAGGAGATTTATTGGCCCGGTAAGATAGGGCGCTCGTGTAAGTGTAAAAGGTTTTTACATTGTGTTGAAATATTTGGTTGTGCAGAAGTGTGCGCAACAATTTTCAAGGGGCATCATGAATCTGCACCGTGGACTACTTATAAAAAAGAGCATACATGCTGGGTTAGAATTATGCACGCCGACTCATCTCACGGCCGCTTTATCTGCTTCCGTGGGCAGTTGTTGTTTCGGTTCACTGAAGCACGGCGTCCAAGGTCAGATCGCACTTTCCAGTGCGGAATTCTGCATCCTCGTCCGGTGTGGGATTATGATTCGTGACTTTTGGTTTATCCTGTGAGCACGTTGTCCTAATGGGAGACCCTTCGGATGCCATATGTTAAGTGTTGAGGTCCATTAAGATGAGAAAGTAAATCATACTTATCTTAAGAAAAACGTCAACCGGGTTTCGGATTGCGGAAAATGGACTCGCCGGATGTACCAATGAGCACGGACGCTACTCGAATCGGCGTTGAAGTTCGTGAATGAGCGTTGAGTTTAATTCCTCTGAAGATTTAAGATGATTGTAATTTATGCCAAGGTGAGGAATTCTTAACATGAGCCCAAAATATTTTACATCATTAGAGGGTATTATTATCCTTTTTCCCATTTAGTCTCAAGAGTGTCTAATGAGAGAAAGGAATCTTTCTCACGATCAGAAATACTGCTCCTGATGGCAAATTAAGTATTACGTTAACAGCTAGGTATTAGAACAATTTTTATTAATAATATTTATTTCGAGGAATTTCACGACTATAGGCTATTTGTGGACCGACATGTGGATCCTGTACATCATATATAGTAAATGGAATCAAAACAATTGTAATGCGGATATCTGTGAATTTGATGAGTTGTAATAAATGATGTGGCACGTAGTATATCATTTTGGATAACCTAATTTGGAATATAGTCCCAATCAAGTACAGATAACCTTGTACCTATACAATCGAGGTTAATTGTTAGGTGAGGGTATCTAGAACGATAGGGTAATTGGAGGTAAGTTGACGTAGGGGATCGGTATTAGCGTCCGTACTTCCGCATGTGATTTCAATGTCAGCGTCACAATATGATACGGCTGTTACCAACTCAACTTAAGTTAACTGAACGGAGGGCAAGACGAAGTGGGCAAGAGGGAAAGAAGTGGCTATAGTCGACGCATGATCGCAGGCTCATTTCCCGAGGCGAGTAAATTCTCGAAGGGCATCGCCGGGTTCCAATTTTCCGTCTTCCACGTCTTTCCTGGGTGTTAAAAGAGGCGGAGGGGGCGTTGATTTTTTCGAGCCCAGAGCAGCTTCCACGAGGCGGCCGGTGGGGGTTGAATAATTGCGGTAAACCAAGGCGGCTGGGGCCATCATCAGGATGCATCTTTGCCTTCGTGACCGCTATCCTTTCCCTCCCATTTCACTCCCGCTGCCCATTCGTCATACCCTTCGCCCTCCCGTCATAAGCTCCGCTCTTCCCGGAGCCATCCGCGATGGGTGGTGGTTCGTGGGGGTAGCAAGGCACTCCACAACTGCCCCTGCCTCAATTTGATGCCCTCTCGGGCGTCCACAATCTCCACCCCTCGGAGTCATCGGACGGGATCGTATCGTATCCTCTTCCTTCTCCCGCCCAGATGACGGCTCTTTTTGCCCCAACGTCGTTAAGAAATATAAGGGTTCCAGACGCTGAAAGCGAGTAAGAGATTTTGTTGGGTGGTAGAGGTGGGGGAGAGGGGAAGTTGGGTAGGAGGAGTGTGTGATTTAGGGAGCAGGGGAGGGTGAGTATTTGCTTATTCGGCTTAAGGGCTACATGAACAAGAAAGATAATATCGAAAAATATTATGGAGGTTAACATGGTGGGTCGGTTATTGATAAAGAGTTTTGTGATTTTTTTAAATTTTTACGGAAGCTAAATCACTCCCTTAATCTCATTCGAAACCGGGATTTTACCGTGATTTATCGTACATCTTTCTGCGCACGTCATTATCATACGCCATTATTTGACCTACGATAGACATTTCCCTGCAATGTTTTGTAATCGATGCATAAATATTAATGATACCATCGCTTGCCGCGGTGATAATTTAAAAAACTAAATGCTAAAGCAAACTTGGAATTCAGGTTGGTGCGGCTTCATGCGTACTGGCTTCCCACGGAGAGCATCTGAGTTCGAATCCCAATTGTGGCGAGTTTCTGGGTGATACACCTATCCCTACGCTGATGTCCTCGAGGAAGGATTTCAATTCTTGTTATCCGTTTGGATGGAATGTTGTACTTTGGAAGTCATTGTGCTTTTCTGAAGAGTAGGCTTAAGTTCGACGCAGGGTATGCCTATATGTCTACTCCTACCCCGCTTCATGAAATTCCACCTTATCAATGTTCCACCTCATAGCCTCATTTTTTCACTTGCATGAATATTCTCAGGTGTCAGTCACCTCTAAAATTAATACGAATTTGATTTCTTTACCTCCTGTAGGGCTAATTTTAATTTGAAGAAGTAGATCTTGGCATCAAGGCCTCTATTCACATTGTGTGTAGAGGAGGCGGTTTCCTTCCATCAACCGCCTACCAAGTCCCAGAAAGACCTGGTACAAAAAATTTCACCCAGGATGGGCTTACCTGGAGGTATCCATGCCTGGATTTGAACGCGCGAAGTCCTCTGGTTATTAGGCAAACGCGCGCAAAACACTAGGTCTCCACTCCCGACTAATCCTTTCAACCCTTTTTATGCCAATGTTAAAAGGAATCTAGGGTTCATATAGAACCTACTTGGAGAGGGAATGAGGAGTTCTCTCTTTTCCATTTTCACCACTCACCGTCTTTTATTGTTTGATAGCACCAAGTACTCGCCCGAGATTACTGCCATCCACCCACTTACAGGGTTGGCACACATAAAAAAGGAGTGCTCTCTCTTGAGATAAGAGATACGAAACGTTTGTGGGTGTGCGTGCGTGTGCCTCGTCCACATTTGCTCTTCTTTCCCACTTCTCCCCCTCACCCCGCCCCTTTCGCCCGTCTCGCTTATACGTATGTAGCTCCCACTCTCCCGCCACGATGGCCCTCTTCCCCTCCCCCCGCCGCGGTGGTTGCCGCTGCTGCATCAACCCCTTCTCACGTTCGGAGAGCCTCTCTTGTGGAGGCTGGGGATAACAAAAAGACACAATGCACGACGCACTTAAAAAGCACCTCGAGATGCGTGAGCCCGTGCCTTCCTCATAATACACTTACGTGCGCCGTTTATCGACTCCATATATCTTTTTAAGTCCTGTAATTGCTTGTCCCCCCTTGGATTGCGTTGTGATTTATCTCTCCCCTTTTCTAGGCGACTGTAGGGAAAGCGGCGGTGGTGACAGTCGAATCCGTCCGTGTCAATACCCTTGCCAGGGTCTGGTGGTCGACGTCGATGCTGACTTGGTCAACTTAAAAAAAGTTTCATGCCCGTAGAGAAAGAGTCAGTTTAACCCACGTGCATGGGTTCCCCGTCTACTGTTTCATTTGGCGACATTTTAGACTAGCAGTATTTTCACAGGAGTTTTGAGGACGTAATTGGTAATAAAAGTTTAAAGTCGTAACAATTTTGTGGCATGCAATGTAATTTGTCCGGTGAAACAAACATTTCCGCTTATTATAATTCTACTAATCGCAGTAAAATAAGAATACAGACTAAAAACTTTATGCAATTCTTCAATTAACTATTGAGGTAAGTTATTAAGAAAGCAGTTCCAAAAAAATCATTGATTTACGTCGTAACCGAATTATCACCTCAACTATCCGGCAGAAAATGGTTTGTCGTTCGTGCCAAATCCGCGTCGATGGTACATGCATTTTGATCGTTGAGCTAATATGGATGTAAAATCAGTCCTAATATTGAATTTACTCATCTATTCACTTCACAGAGTTGCATTTTATAGCTCAAGAGTTGGCTGATGAAGAAGTCATACATTTTCCTGCACCTTATTTTTTGTTAATCTTCTTCTCTGGAAACGGTGGAAAAAATTTCCAGTTACCGTGCGAACTTTTCTTCTTTCCTTTTTTTAGTCCATAGTCCCACATAATAGCAGAAAGAGTCAACTTCAGTAAAGTCAGTGAGGTTTTTATTTGGAACGGTAGTTCCAAAGGGTGTTCCAAAGGTAGTTCCAAAGGTAGTTCCAAAGGGTAGGGTGGGTTGAGCTTCCAATAGCTGTTAGATGATGAGTTATTTATCTACTATATTACGGTCCAAAATGACAGGCGAAATCAGTGGAGTTTTTTAAATATAGTGCCAAGGTTTGTGCGACTAATTTATCGAAAAGTGTTGAATAGGGGAGTAAAATCAAGAGTAAATCTGCTTTTATATTGATTCATCTGCTGTGAATTCTACTCAATATATATTGTTGTGTGAGATAATGAAAGGGTATTGCACAAGGGTGAGCCAGATGAATCGATGAATCGGAGCGTAAAGAGATTTGGTGCAGGGATGGAAGGCTAATTCCCGAGGCCTCTGCTCGATGACTCTAAATTTCTTTCGTTACGTTCATTCTATTCATGGAAACTGATATGGATTGGAGATTTCTTAAGTGTATTACACTAGCATTTTCATCATATACTTTTGAAAACGAAATTCTCAGCGCGAAATCTCTGAAACGAAAATGAAAATACCCATAAACCGTCGTACCCATAGTCCGTGGATTCTTCCGAATCCAGTGGCGTAGTGACTAAAACGGAATCATTGGATTCCGTTTTAGTCACTACGGTCTAAGCCACGCTACTAGCCAATGCCACGGCAAGACAGACGTAAGTAACGTGGCGATTGGGCGGAAGGAAGCGACTTGTGGCGTCAAACTATGTGCCCCACCCCTTCAGCGAAAGATATGCGCTTCAGTGTTTAGTCGCCGATGACTCGGAAACTAGGTGATAGATTGAAGAGCGGAAAAATACGATTATTTTTGTTTTTTAATAACTGTATCAAGAACGGCAGTGAAAAAAGTAGTGTGTCAGCCCATTGTTCTGGATAATATGCACACACCTTTCGCCCGACACCATTTCCTTCGTCGGCTACTCGTGGTTTTCGGCCCTCTCATTCCGCACGGAACGATTATTCTTTTCCTTCACATTCCCATTTTGCATAATTCGAGCATTTAATTCCGAGAAGGAATTTCGAAGAAGTAGTTTTTATCTATTTCTCGGGCTTCTAGGCCAGCTTCGCCTTCCTTCGTCCCCCCC
>LYUA01000222.1:486222-498459 GCA_002093875.1 Calopteryx splendens | reverse complement strand
GTGAATTTCACATGCCGTTTGGCTTAGTACTGGGTGAGCTCTATCCTCACCAAACCGACCTTTGGGTTGATTACTGTGATGACTCACAGCTACTCCTCAAAATACTCATTGGAATTGAAGTTTCCTCTCCCTCATAAAATGTCTCTCTATTTAATGGTGGTTTCTTATTTCGTTGGAACATAATAATATCGTGAATCGTTCATGTCCGGTTTTTTCTCTACCTATATACCGAGATTACCGCAGCATGCCTATTCTTTGATGAGTTCTTTGCCATGGCGTTGAATGTGGATCGTCAGAATTACATATTATATCGCACAATTTTCATTTTAGGAATTGAAATGTTGATAGGTTTTTTCAAAACCACTGTTACGTTTCGACATGAGAAATTTTTTTTGGTCTAAATATTGGTTCTGAGTTTTAATTGATGGGTCTTACATGGATTTATTCTGATCGTATTTCAATGATTTTCCACGTTGTATTCAACTTTGAAAGGCCATGTTATCTGACACATATTTAAATATAAATTAAGTACCGAATATATATAGTACGTCAAATCACATCGCTGGATACGGCTGGATAATATTCGATAAATTTCGTTGTATTCCATATTCAGTAGTTACTGAAGACATGGGCACAAGATCATGTATTTTTTAACCATAGATTCTTGATGACCTCCACCAGTTACAGACTAGCATAGTTATAGATTTCACCAGACTACTAGGGGAGCCATAGATAGTCAAGAGACTACTAGTCAAGTCATAGATGTCCACACACTGCTAGAGAAGTCGTGGTGCAGGAATCAGAATCCGTGCCCAAACTCGGCAATTAGGTTTCAAAATGCTTCCTCCCAAGGCAGGAAGTCGTCTTCATGGGCGTCCGAATTCTTTAGGCATCATCTGGTCGCCGAATTTATGCAAATAATAATACCGCCTGGAAAAGGAACGTCGTATGTATCCTTTTGCAATGCCGTAAGTGATGTAAATAATTATTTATTTTTCCAGTAAACGCAGCAAGTGAATTACTTTTTCAGTCGTGGAAAAATCCGTTTATGATTACCTTGATATTGAATATTGTAATATATTTTCATGGACGAGTGAGCGTCCCTCAAATTAATAGAGGGGATAGTAGTCGTTATTCTCAAAGGGAGAGTATCTTAAATTGTAAGAAAAGAAAAAATATTATTTTGGAAGGTATGAAGAGAACTGGCGTCCGTGGAAAACAATATCAAAATCGTTCTGAAAATATAATATCGCCACGGAAATGGAAGAATTATTTTTTTTAATTGACCTTAGCGTCCCATAGTTGAAATGGATAACCACTAAGTTTCGTTTCAACCATCTATCACGTCAAGGATAGTGGGATAATTGAGAAAGGTTCAGTTGACAATTAGCTCCAAGTTCAATCATTCAATGATGAGCGAAGTGAACCCAGGTGGATTATCCAACAACCAAAATAAGCCTCGTGTTCGACGCCCTAAATAATCCCATGGTGGCACCGCAGTGTCGTGTATGCGGAAGTTCTCAGGGGTCTCGGTGGTAGCGGAGGGAGTCGAGACAGTTGCGTATTCGCCCGCTCGTTCCTCCTACTGGAATGGGAAAAGCGAGGAGGTATGCGACGGTATATTTCGTCGCTTCGACAGGTGGCCGTCCTCTCACCCCCCTCCTAAATTTTACCCTTAAGGGAGGACGACAGAAGAGCGTGGGTGTCCTAATAGGGATGGGCGGAAGTCACTTCCGTCCATATTAGTGAGCTGGCGCATCCGCCATGCGTGCCCCGGGCGGTCGGACACCCTCCTCTCCCTCACCCTTTTCTCCTCTCTTGTCCGCGACACATTTCTACTCGGATGGACTTTCTCCCTAAAGTAATCTCCCCTCTCTCTTTGGGCCTAGTAAAAGTTCTGAGGATTTAGCCGAGGAGATAAGCCCAGGTAGTCTTTGAAAAATGTCCATAATAGTTAAAACGTGAAAAGTGCAAGAAATATTTATGGGTCTCATTCCAGTTTTTTCCGACGGTCGTTCGCATCGCTCGCAGTTAGACACCTATGGTTATTACTTTGTGTTGACAATGGGTCGTTTGAAAGCCGAAATGGAATTAATGTTACAGGAAAAGGCGTTGTCTAGAACATTGTCATCAGTTTATACGCTTAAGTGGACGGTTTGCTTTCATGCTTCATCAAGTTTCAGTTAAATTTGAGCACGATGCTCGTATTTCTCAGTAAACAAAAGTACGAGAGGGGAAATTAGTAATATCGCGAAGTGAACTTTAATTGATTTGCGGGAGTTCATGACGAGGTTGATGAATAAAAAGTAAGAGTGACACAATTTTCCTAGCCACCGTCAGGTAAGTCGGAATTGCCAACTTCGGGTACATACATTAAAACGCGCCTGAAGATGACGGACATTAGTTAAATTGTGGAAAGAAATAATTTGGATCTGTTCTTTGTCAACTTTAAAATGCCTTTCCTCAATGTTTCCTGTGATTCGATTGAACTATCAATTCAGATATTCTTTTCCGAGACTGAAAAAGCAACAAAATTAATAAATTCATTGGATTCAGTCGACGAGAGAAGTGGAAAAGAAAATATCGACGGTAACATAAGCTTTTCATTTCTTTTACGGAAAACAGAACTGGATCCAGAAGCCACGAACCAGGTGCTCGGGGCGGGGCCAACGCAGTTATAGATAAGATTCAGCTGGCTTGAATTCGACGAGGACTATTTTTGCGAAATATATGTACCAGCGCCCCTATCGCATCGCCCGATTAGGATCAAGACGTCCAAGGAAATATTCAAGCGCAGGTGAGGCGAGCGAAAACACGGCTTTTACCCCCGCTCGTCTTCGGCAGATTCACGGCTGTGATTCTTTGGTCGAAGATGCGGCAAGGTGGGGGGAGCAGGAGGCACGTAATGGTTCGAATTACATGAAGGATGCCGACCTCTTGAACCGTCCCTTTTCTAAGCGTGCAGCGCGGTCGTATATATATGCCGAGATAGCATCCTCATACCGCGTGCTGCTGGAGACGGACTTGCTACGTGATACGAATAAAGAAAATCCCTAGATGTAAGAGGTGTGTTCCTATTAAATCCCTTAATTTTCTATTCACCACCAGGCACTGGCGTAGCGGAAACTACAACGAGCAATCAGCAGGAGCCTCCCTCAGTGATAAGAGTACCTGGCTTAGGCCACTTTTATAATCATTAGGCAAGAAGACGAAATGAAATGCTGTAGATATTTTTTTCGTCATGTTATACTGTGCTGTCACGCGAGTGACATTATCAGAAGCTGTTGGTGAGAGATGTTAATTTAAAAGGTGAATGTGACTGGAAAAGGCAAGCGAATTGAAAAAAACAACACTCTCTAATCCAGACAAAAATCATAAAGTTAGCCAGGGCTCCTGGTCCTGGTCTGCGAAATACTTACTAACATACTAGAGTTTCGTTCGCCTCTCCAGGAGTTGTTTCCTCCAATCTCGGAACTTTGACACGATATTCTCGAAGTCCTACTCTTGTAACCTCATGGACTGTTTGTATAGTTTGCTTCGGCTTCGTTAGCCCTTCTCCCCTTTAGGGTCTTCGTGCGATGTACGCAGGTAGAGGAATTATCTCCGCCCCTCATTTTAACGAGGCGCCAGAGGGACCCGACGCAAAGGTCTTGTCCTACGGTATCCTTTGGTGGCGGAGAATGTGCAAACGCTTTGATCCGGATCACATCCGTTCGCCGTGTTTTCCCGTTTGGTCATTCCCTATGCGTTAGTGGTCGGGAATGGTATAGTGTCGCTTGAATGGATGCTCGAATTAAATCTCTTAGGAAACACCTTGCATTTTCTTCGTAAGGAGTGGAACAGTTTCTGAATGAGAGTACGCACATGTTTGTCTACCATAGCATGTACCTAAGTGCAAGCAAAGGAAAGCCGCTCTTTTCCTCGCTCTCTGTTGGGCCAAGGCTTCGGATTTTTCCAAATGAGGATCGTCCGTGAAAAATCATAGCCGCAATTGCTGTGATTTAATTTTATGTGTTACTAGGAACCAACTTGTGTTGCACGTTTTTCGGGGCGTTCAGTGTACAAGTGTGCGTAAGGAATCTCTTTCCAGGCGTGTTGAGATTAAGTCTTTCCCACGTTCCTTCACCATAAATCATTTAAGTGCTATTAAGTTACGGAAAAAATGCATTGCCAAAGTGTGTATAAAAACACCCATGTTGTGCTTAAATATTTTTTATGATGACGTAGGTTGAATTCGAAACTGTTAGCAATCATTAATATATCATCTTTAGATGGTACCAAACCATAGAATGGAATGTAATAATCGTAAAAAATACGGATAGTAAAAGTATACTTATTAATCTGTTGGTGGGTCTTGACCGTTTAATCGTAGCGATGATCATTAAAAAGCTATTATAAATCAACTAAAGATTCTAGCTTTAGGATTGTTTTTCATCTTTTTTTTATTTTTGGGCCATAATAATATAGATTGTCAGCACAGAGTACCTGCTAATTCAGCGTGCGTACTTCACTGGAAAAAATATATTTATTGATTTAGGAAAAGACTAGTATGTTGTTAGAACTACAAGCGCTCTATGGGGTTTGTTACACCAAATAATTTTAAAATCGGGAGATATTAATTGGGATTTAGCACATTCACTCTCATTCAGCGTAGCTGAAGCTGATTTCCAAGTAGTTAAGAGGCGAAAATATAAAATTATCGCCTTAGCCCTTACATTTTCCTCATCAGTTCAATTAAATCAAACCGTCCTTTTTGAATATGCAGCTAATGATTTAGCTCGAGGATGGTATGGAGGGGATCTGTCGGTACTTGAACGTTAACGCGCTTGATTTCCGATAGAAAGAAATGGAGAGAGTGGGATGCGTGAGGTGTGTACAGGGGGACGGATGTTTCTCATATGTGAAAAAATACTTCTAATACTCCTCTGATCGCGCTGATTCCGAGGCCTACCTCCAGGCCACGCCCGCCTGCGTCAATGGGCGACCGGCGGCGGAGGCATTCCGGCCGACCTCGGCGTCGTTAATTGCCGCGTGGGCATCGAGGAATCCATTCCCCCGCAGTGCCAGTCACTCAAAGTCTCCACTCAAAAATGATGAAAGATGGGACGCCCTCCCTCTCTCACCGTCTAAGCCCTGCCGGGACGAGCATTAGCCTTGATTCGCCTCACTTCCCAATCTACGTTCCCAGTCGAAAGTTTTGCAGCCATCTAACCCAGAGATGGGGCGTTTCACATATTTCCATAAATGTGATGAACTGTAGCTTTTTCAAGAAAAAAAGGCACGGAGGTCGTGGGTTTCGAGTGGAATGAAAATGCCTGTGATTAAAGAATTTCTTACCACATTGACCAGAGGCTGAAGAATGTTATTCTCTGTCATTGGAGGTGTATTTATTTAAATGTTGTGTTTGATTGTTGGAAGAAGGAGAGGGAATTTTCTGTTGGCCAATGTAGAGGGTAAGAAAACGATTGAATTACTGAATCACAGACAGCAATGCTGGGGTTAGTTTTATAGATGAGGGTAGAACTAAGCCATGAAGGGTTTAGTGAAATTCATTCGCTCAGGTGTATCTCCTTTCCCTATGCGATCTACCTTTTTCCAGAAAGTTTTGATATACTGATAATTACACAAAGGGTTTAGTAAAGAGTGTGAGGTCTTAGTTATTGACCTTGGGACTTTCCTTGGAGCAGAAGAAGGCAGTTACACTCAGAACAAAAATATTATATGAAAAGTGAACCGTATCGAAAATGAGACATTAGAGATTAAAGGCTTCGTTGTGGAATCTACCATAATATACCTAGTCAAGAAACCTGTTCTTTTAAGAAAGATAGTCGCCTTAGATTGGAGGTTTTTTAGATGTGGGTGTGTGAGAGAATTAGAGAGAGTGATCTTCATACTAAAAAAGGCAAACGGAGAGGTGGTAGATATGTAGTCCAATTTGAAGGGGACAGAAGAAGTGGATGGAGGGGATACTGAGTACTGAGGGGTAATGGGATGTGGAGGCTGTGAACGTTAGGTATTTCGGTTTGTTCATTGACGCTATAGAAACAGCAAGGGTCCGGAGAATGAAAAGTGTAGGATAAATGGTGATCATGTTTTGCGACAGTGTTTTAGGAGTGCTTCATGATCTTCAGTGATTTTCACGGAAGCATAATTAGCTTAAAAATATTGATTTCAGAAATACTTCTATTGTGCCAACCAGAATGGGAATGTTCTTTTGTTGTCCAACATGAAATTTCACCTAATATTTTTTTTGTCGTCATTAACAGCAGCGCCCCAAAGAGATCAAAATAACCCTTGGACTGGAGTAATGCGTTCTATGCCGATTTTAAACACATGGCTCCTCCGTAGTAAATCTTTTATCTAAGTGGACACACATTGTTTATTATTTGGCACATTGATGGAATACACTCAAATGTTTTCAAACCCTACGCTACTTCCTTCAGAATTTCTTCTCCCGAAATCTGTCGATGAAGATTTGCATATGCAGGCATATGGAATCGTCCGTCTGTAGAGTCAAAGACAGGGAAAACAGTCTTCGTGTAGGTACTGCCTTAAATTGGGCAGTTTTTAAAATTATAATTGCACTACGGACATTTCAATATTTTTATTGTATTAGAGATGCATACTGGCTCTTAGTTATGTTATTTACCTTTTTAAGTATCATTTTATTCTTAAATGAAGTGAGAAAATTTTAACTATCATAGTGTGATTAACTGGTATGTATAGTCTCACGCATGTACTCACCCCCCCTTCTTTTTCCATATGAGAAGACGTCATTTGCACATGTGCTGTTTTGAGCCCAGTAGGCTGAGGTCTTGGGAGCAGATAAGTTTAATTTGGAGAATTTGCCGAAATGTGGATGGCCAATCAGATCCTTCGATCCCGTATGTACGGTTTTGAGTATAGGGATTTTGCTGTAACACTTCAAGACCACGAGAGGATTATCGGGAGTTATGTTCGCTCTTTAATTAAGGGTAACATGCAACGTGTTTGCTGAGAAGTCCCATCTTACGCTTCATTTCACCCTTTAATCATTGTATTTATGTTAATGCCTATTAGCATGTGGCCAGTACGCATTTCTAATAACCGATTTCAATGTAATTTATTCAGTCGGTTGTTTGCCATTTATGCTGTGACGTTTTAAGTGTGGCTTTGTCCGAAACTGAAATCTGCGGCTTGATGGGCAGTGAATGATGGAGGCGGAGGATCGATTAATTATATATTTCTGAATACTTAAGCTCCTCCTTACGCGTCAAAAAAACCCTGACGGTAGGTATGTGCTCCGGCGCAGTGCGTCCCTCGTGGTCTTTGTAACCTGCCACCGCTCCTTCCCATCTAATTCCTCGCCCACTCCCTCCCCCCCTCCCATTACTGCACCCCGTTGATATCCACCCACCCCCTGCCGCCTCCCAAGGGCGGAACCTCCATCGGATCCCCAAAGGCCATCATTACACGCCTCCACCTCGCCTCGCTTCCATCCTCTCAGCTCGCAGATCACGTATTGCCTCCCCTCCCACTCCACCCACGACGCCCTCACTCCTCTCCCATCTCCACCCTCGCCGTCCACCGACCTCCGTGCACGCTTAGACGCCCGGTCACGTGATCGCCTTAAAAGGTTCATTCACGTCTCACCGTGCTCCTCGTTCGCATACATTATATTATTCACTCTCTATCTCTCTCTCTCTCACGCGCAAACGCTTCTTTCTCTCTGTCCCCTTCCTCTTCGCCTCCTCATCCCCACTCACTCCATCGGCTTTCCCCACTCCCTAACTAATCCTTTTCGTGTCTCCTGTAAACGGTGAAGATGCTCTGAGTACGATTTGTCAGGGCTTGCTCAGGCATTACGTCGCAAGGTTTTTGGTCTTTTATGACACTACCCGCCTCTCTTACCACACAGTTACAAAGTCACCCTACCTAACTTTCCCACTTAAATATCCCAAATTGATAGCAAATCCTGTTATTTATTTCTACGGTCGACTATTTTTCCTCCCTCGCGCTGGACTGCGAAATTAACTTTTCGTTTACTTACCTATCCTTAGTTTTCTCAGCTCCTGAGTGTTATGAAGAAGAGAGGCATGGCCAAAGTAAAAATGTTTAATTTAGTCTAGCGACAAGGAGACAGTGTAGGGCGTCGGAGATTAGAGGAGATGTTTTACGAACCGGGTTTGAGAAATTCGGTGAAATGTGACAAAAAGGGAGAACAGTTAAAAAACATATTATGACGCGATTTATGGATGACCCTTTAGCCGCGGCCGGCTGTGTCATAAAAGGGGTAGTAAGTCGTTGACCACAGCCCCAACCTACGTGGGGTGTGTCTTGGGGTGGGAAATATCTACCGCCGCCCCTAAATGAGGGTGGGAGAGGCTCGCTAAAGCTCTTCCGACCCGGGCTTAAAAAATCGTGCCAGTCCTGCACATAAGAAACCAGAAAAGGCAATACCCTCCCAAAACAATCTTCTCATGACCTTCCTGAAGGCTCGGCCTATAAGTCGCCATTGGTCTCACTGCCCATATGTATTAGGTATTTAGCTAATTAAAATGAAATTCCACATGTGTCACATTTTAATGGAGTTATTTTTCCACTAATTTTTAACGCCTAAACGGCACCAAGAATGTTCGCATCCTATTCACAGCAACTATTTTCACAGATTCAAAGTGAGTTCATTGCCTCTATGAACGTCCGATGCGCTAAGACCGAATAACTCCACATCAATGCTTTGTGCCATTTAAGGGAGTTCGGTGTAGGTTACCATCGTGCTTGAAATGAATAACAAAATGTGTCTTTCCTTCTCGCGTTTTGATCTCGTCGCGACAGATGACTGGTTGAAGGGGTGTCGCTGCTGAAGTGAAAATGGCAAAACACAAGATGGCGACAACGCGACATGAATCGCAACTGGGATGTCATTTTCCCTCCCCTTCCCTCTCGGCTGTGACGTATAGGAAGGACGTGGAGTCGAAATGTCGACCGACCGTGAAAAGAAAGGGGGAGTGGGTGGGAAGAGATCACCTGATCTGCTCTCATATTGACTCGACGCGGACTTTACCTGTGCCCATTAATCCCTAATGATATCCCAAGCATGTCTCGTCACGTTGTCACCCGTCAGGAATGCTTTCGATTCTGCGATAAGCTCGTCGGGTTTTTTTTGCCGTCTCGTCCGTGCCCTTCCAATCATCGCAGTGTTGACCTTCCACTTTCTGGACCCGATATTTTTTTTATTTCCGTGAGCAGTCACCGCAATGATTTTCGCTTGCGTGCTTTGCTTGTGAAGTAGTTATCCTTTGGCTGCGTAGAGGTGTTCCGACGGTACTAGGAGCAATTTCCCTGGGAAGGAGAATAGTGTCCATTATGCCTTTGGAGCAATTTCAACCGCCCCGCTTCCTTGACTTCGTGAATGGCAAGCCAAGTCCAAGCAGTCGTACCTTCTTTATATTTATATTCCTAATTTTGAGAGTGTTGGTTTGTTGTTAGTCTCTGTGATTTGTTACTGATTTCCATCATTTTTTCCGTACACTTTCTTTAATTAACCATGGAGCTTTTTCGTTTCTCAGCTGGGATTAGTTTTACCTTAGAAGTTTCTCCATGACAATAAAAACTTAGTTACATCAATCAGTGTATAGCGTATCGTACTTTGTTTACTCCCTTTTCCCCAAAACATCTGTAAAAAAACTTTCCACTGATAACTCCGAGACGATTTGGGTGTGGTGTGGCGAATGGTTGAGCAGATCACTAAAATCTCATTTCATCGCTACCAATTTATATTTATGGATAGCCTACAATGCTATATCATCAGCGGCAAACCGCATACTTAATTGAGTTAATTTTCGAGCCAATTTTAGTTTGTACTTCTCTCATGATACATTTCGGAAAATTTTCCGGGCCTTGTTGTCAATCTTCTGCACTATTAATATAATTTTACTATGCCAAATTAAATATAATGAGAACTTTTATTAAAGAATTATGTTTTTTTCATTCAGTTTTATAGTTCTGCTACGAATGAAGCCAATCGTCGAGTATTTGGATTCATGAACATTAAATGATACTAATTACACGAAGTGTAATACTCGTGTAAAATATGTATTTGGATAGATTAAGATGATCTTTTTTAGTTTCCCTTGGAGGACACACTGTCTTTGACCGAAAACAATGAGGATCTTTTCGATGAGTGAAAGTATTTTTTTATGCGGCTCTTACCTATAACTTCTTGTGCTAAAAGATTTGATGTGACAGTAGATATTTTTGAGTCAATTCTGATTCTTGCGCTTGCGTCGTATGGATAGTTATTACATGCGTTTAAACATAGTGTTAACAGACAGGCATATGGTCGTAGATAGTGGTTTACGAAATTAAAGGCTGAATCACGTTGAAGTTATCGTTAAGGCTGAGAAAATACCTGTGCTGATTTTTCCTTGATTCCTGCTTCATTTATATACACCCATGGTAAAAAAGTCCAACTCATTAAAACTTTTCGCCATACCTATTCATTACGAATTCTTTGTGAGATGCTTTCTAGCCTTGATCGGGAAAGGGAAATTTGCAGTTTGGGCGTGTTTTGAGGCATTATGTTTCCTTTTTTTGCTGGACAAAAACAATTGCTTACTTGATATTATTCTCAAGGATCGCCGCAACTCGGTAGATTTTTCAAATCATGTCACGATCAAACAGGAACATCTGTTGATGTCACCATACCTACGAAACCCGTCATACAGCAAAAAAATATACATGATATTAACAAAGTTGTAGCAATCATTCAGCATAAAGTTTTACAGATTAATCCTGAAACCAATGATACTTTCCACTTGACTCTTCTCACGTTTATTCGGAATTTGATCCCCACGATGGTAGGAGAATTCAGCCTTCTTGGTGTGTACCTTATCTTAATATTAGGGGCAGGAATAAAATTGAAGAAAGATTGTTTCATACTTTCAAATTAAATTCAAATTTGTATTAAAATACTGCAAAAGAGAATGCGATTTCAAAAAGAAATAATGTGGTTGCCCATAAAAATACATATGTTGTAGTCTTGCTAGTCTTTAATGCCAAAATACTTCTGCCTTCTTGAACATTTTATGTGATAATATGGAACGTGATTGAATGTAATTGATGTAAAATGAGGTTAATCAAACATGTATGTATCGTATTGTAAATGTAGCACTGTGAAGACGAAGAAAGAGATTTTAAAAAATGGCAATCGAGTGTTGAGAAATGTTATGAGGAGCAGGTAATAACCAAATTTTCCACTCCTCAAATCTTCCTGTTGGGTCCTCCCTCCCTCTCTCAGTTGAGCGGAGTCTCGCTCCGGATGGATTCGAACCCGCTGCATTCGTTATGCATCAAGAGCACGCGGAACTTGATAGATGAGTCCATCGGAAAGGGCGATACACGGGCCCAAGTGCAGGTTCCCGCGACCATTAGCATCGTCGTCCTGACTCCGTCGATCCCTTTTGCCGCTGTGATGGGCGACTCTCTCTCTCTTTCTCTCCCTCCCCAAGGTGACCCAGGTTCGGTTCCAAGTTTGGACAAGCCGCCCCCAAGCACCCCCCCCTCTCCCTTCCCCTCACCCTCCTTCTCCTGCGCCGTGATAAATTCTCCCTGGGGGATTGCGAGGGGTGGGTGTGGAGCCGGTGAAGGACCAATGGGAGAGAGACACTCTTGGGGGGGAGGGGGGCGTGGGTGGGACCGCCTCGTGCGCCTGCGGAACCTGGGGTTCGGCAGTAGGTGGTTGGTCCGTTTCCGTTGCTGCCTCAGTGCTCAATGGGAACGCAGAAGTGGTCATCCGAATATGGAAGTACGCAATTTTTTTCGTCTCCTTGCATTCCTCTCGAAAACTGGATGTGTGTGCCACCGCGGAATGATTTCCCCTGACGTTCTGAGGCGGCCTGCGCGTCGGGAAAGGGTTGAAGGGTAGGGAGTGGCCCACTGGGGCGTTATGTGAAGCCTTTGGTGGGAGTGAAGGGGATGCCAGGTGGCAGCCGTCCCTTTTGAGGGAGGGGATTGGGGATTTATATAACACAAGATATTGTTCATAAGGTGCCGTGAATCGAGTGACCTTGTGCTGTTTAGCCGATATTTTATGGGATGAGGCTTGGGAGTCGGGGACGTCCGATATCGGACCGCCTCCTACCCGAGTACGGCTGCATTTCTTATTCTCTTCAGTCTTCAATGCCTCAGCTATTTGGAGTCTCATCTTTTGCCTTAAAAATTGTTAATGATTTCTTTAAGATGAATATACTTCTTGGT
>LYUA01000222.1:464585-475477 GCA_002093875.1 Calopteryx splendens | reverse complement strand
GGTGAGGTGGAGAGGAATGGAACTAATTCCTTAATGAGCAATTCCCACTATCGCGTCCAAGGCGATGGGAAGCGGAGGAATGGTCTTAAGAAAATGAGCGGGGAGGGAAAGGAGCGCGAGCACGAGAAAGCTTTTGTTTTATTCAATTATTTATTCTATCCCACTCCCTCCCCATCCTTCCCAGGCCTGGGCGTTGCGCCCGTCGAATGTTTTTTTTTTCAATCTTCCTTTCCGTTCGTTTCGTAGGCATCCTCGTGTTCGTCGAGTTCACTCAAGCGGAAAGCGCGAGAATTGCAGTGATCGCACGGGTCCCGTGGGGGTGGGTTCCTCTCGCTCGACAAAAGAAAAGGGTTGGGATGGGGTCCTTTTAATCGGTTGCGAGACCCCATCTCCTCGCCTCTCCCTACTCTTCGCTCCATTCATTCTGCTCTTCCTTCACTTCCCTCAACCTCCTCGATGACCCCCCGAGCTTAAATGCTGTTTAGGCTAGCCACTACTCAAAAAGGTCGGGCGTATACGCGAGCGTGTCCAAAAACTTCACGTTTCTGCAAGAGACTTTCGACGTCATTTTGACCGTTGTGATGTTAACCTTCTGGTAATTATTTTAATTAACGAAGATATCGTTATGGCTGAACAACATCGCAGTATTATCTAACACGACCCACTACAAAGCGATATAGTGAGGTACGGTGCCGGCGAATGATTTCTGGAAGTCCGAATCGTAAAAAAGTTAGAGTATAAGAGTGACAAATGAATGAATGAAATTCTCAGTATAATCCTGTGGCTCTTCGTTGATTAATATTTCAGTTATTCCCCAATCTAATTAGCCATTTTTATTTCCATCACGGGTGTTATTCGATCTTTCCTAGATGAAATTACTCTTTTAAGTTCCGTGTAGGTAAGCTCATGACAACTTTTGAATTACAGGTTTAAAATATCTAATTAGTTGATCTTTTTTATGGTTAGAGTGGATAGGTTTGCAGTGATGAATACCATGAAATGCTCGGGAAACGCTCGATATGGAGTGCGTCTCGCACAGTGGACTCTACATTCCCGAATAAAATGAAAATATGGCGATTCGTAAGAATCAACAGTTAGTTCGATTGTGTTTGTGTGCCTGTGAGCAATAATGACAGAAGAACGGGCCCCTCCGTCTCCCTTTCCTGAGAAGAAGAGAACGAAACGGGAAGAGGCGAAAGATATCGGAGTTGTCTGAGCCTGTGTGTGTGTGCCTGTGTGCTCCACTTCGCTTTGGGAAATGCCAATTCCCCATTATTTTCCACCGATTTGTGTTTCCCCCGGGCACGACGTGATTCTTTCCACGGGGTCCTCCTCCATCGCCCCTCCCTTTTACCTTCGGCCTCGGAGTTATTTCGCCGTTTTAGATCTAATCCACGTTGCGTGACTTACACGACCCGTTAAGATGAGGAAAAAAAGGAGGTGGGGACGAGGCAAGAATGAATGCTTTTCGAGTAGGTACGCCCCGGTCTCTTCGTCCACCCCTGCCGTCCCTTTCTACGCCAATGAGGATTTTTCCCTTTTGAAAAAAAATAGGGCTTTGGGGTAGCGTAGCCTTCGTCACTCCTCATCATAGTCTTTCAATCCTAAGACTGGTAGACTGTAGCCCTCCATTCTTCCATATTCCATGTAAATTCCCTCACTTCCCTTCTATTTTCCCTTACAGTATGGTCCTTACAAATCCATTGTGTCTCATGACAATTCGTATTCCTTCCGTCATCATTCATCCCATCGATTCTCAGTATCTGGCTCTTATTTTCCGTATGGTGCTCCATTCGGCCTTTTTATCTTCTGCTCTTCTGTCTCTCTCTTCTCTGCTGCTCTTCTGGTGGTGTCTACGGTGCAGAAATGAAAACTTACGGACCACTCCTAGAGTCCTTTGTTATTCGTATAATAAGCCATTTATGTAAGGAAAGAGGTAGGTAAACTATGTAACGAACGCATATTTTTTCAACCTCCACCATTTCGTTACAAGCGAGGACTTATTGGCACACGTGCTCAACCACGACTACTGGCGCGCTTCTTATTGACCGGTCGTGATGAGCATGTGTGCAGCTACGGGAAGCTGTACAATTCCCTCCCACGCGCCATTGCTCCCTGCTTCTCTCTTTTTCTCTCTCCCTTCGACCCATGTTGTGGGGAAGTATGAAATTTTTAATGCCCGTGCTGGTCTACTCTTTCTCTCTCTCTCTCTTACTCTTGGGAAATGCGTTTTACGGGCCTTAATTGGATCATTCAAATTTGGGGGAGCAACTAGCGTTAAGAAGTGGGTCACCGGGACACTCGTTGGATCGGCAAACATTATTGTTCCTTCCGAAAAAGATTTTGTCTACCGACGCTAATGAGCCAGTAATGATATCTATTTCTAATGAAAATTCAGCGAGTGGTACTGGGCGAAAATTTTCGAAACCGTTCAGGTCTAATAAACATTAGCTGTGTTACCCGGAGTTCAGTAAGTATCTGAATGTTCGTGATATTGTAGTCGTGAGTAAATTGTGAAGTTGCGACGGCTGTTACACCCGTTCACTTTCCTGCAAGGTCTCTTTCTCGGTTGCATTTTATTTAATAGTTTGTAGAAATGATTGTGAAATCAATATATGGGAGCCAATTGAAATTAAGGCAAGTGACTATGAGACTGTAATTTAGAATACGTGGTTAGGATAAATTTCTGATCTTCCAATTTGAAATTTTATCAACGTCTTGTATAATTTTTCGAGGGCCCTCAATTCACCAATTGCGAAGTAGGTATTGAAGCAAAAGCTGTCTGATTCAATGAGAGAGACTGGAAAAGTCTGCATCCATTGAGTTCGCCCACCAATTGAGCTAGGTTTTGTCTCATATCCCCGTCCCATTCCTTTAGACTGATTGCATGAACTATATCGTGATAAAATGGATTCGTATTCCATCACATAGATAGATAAATGCCTTTTTTATGCGTTAATTTCCTGGCAAAGCGGGTTACTCATAATCCGTTTATGGATATTGGTTTGGTTTATATGGTTTGTGCGTAATTTTAAAAAATTGATAAAAATATTAGTTTTCCCTCTCAATGATTTAGGTTGCTTTTAGGAAATAGCACCGATGTGCTGCCAGATAAAGATGTGCAATGTCATATAATTGTAGAAAATGTTTTCATGGACTGAGCGAATTTTACTGCATCTTACTTTCCAATGAATTCCATTTGATTATAAATATATAGATATACTGGGAGCTGATTAATTGATCAAATTTTTCTTGTCAAAATGATTTTTAAATTATTGTTAAGGGAAAAAGAGCATATTTTATTGAAAATTATTGTATTTATGGCGATCATATTTATTAGCTGAGGAGATTTTAAGCCTCTTCATCGGTGGTCCACATTCTAGGCCCCTCCTATCTGATTCTATCCACTTTTTTGGATCCACTTCCACCATTCCTCCTATTCACTCCTTTTATTTTGACACTAAAGTAGTATATAGTCATCTTTTTATCATTTATCTTATACTCATAGCTATTCTGCAGTTTACGCTTATGACGGCTCAAATGAATTTATGGTGTCACACATTTTACACTCAAAACAGCATCTTTATCCTCACGATAACTTTTCTGTTATTATCACACTGATTCTGACAGAATGACGTCCCATTTTCCTGAGATGGGATTAGGATTCGCAGCCCTCAATCCTACTGCCGAACAGGATGACTATTTCCGACGACAAGGCTGACAGTTCTCTGTCGTTTTCTGTCTGTCCTCGGCTTCATTTTTCGACATGTTTCGGCAACGCCCTCGACACGCGTCCGTCGGGAGAGCAGTTGGGAACGGAGGCTAGGCCTGTGGCGAGAATCGGGAAACCGCGATACTATTTGTTCATACATAAGCTGCCAGCCCCACTAGCTCTAGCTAGATGTATCCATTGTCTTTCGTTTCAAGCGCCGACGCTTTCGCAACTCGCCCTTTTCCCACACGCGCGGCGGCGCCACTTTTACCCGCGGGGAAAGGAAAGGAACTCGCACGTAGAAGGAGGGGGTGGGGATTGAGGGTAGCCCGAGGAGGGAGAGGATTGTAGTCGCCAAAGCGGAAGTTTCGCCTTGGCAATCTGTCGCGTAGACAGGGAGGGAAAGTGTCGCCTCGTTGGATCATTGCCGTAACTTTGGGAAGGGAACCCTGGCAGCATAAAAATATTCGTAGACATGCTCCATAATAGGTCCTATTTTTTCCTACTTTTTTTCCACCAGACCATATTCGATGTTTCCCAAACAGGTTCTTTGTTACATACAGGCTCCCTTCAGATGAAGTTAGAACTATTTGGTGATTTGGAATTTTTTCTGTGGACCTAACTTTGACAGTCGAATTTGGGTATTGATTTTCCAAAGATGTTTTCAGTCTACCGCAAATTCAGTGTCATCCGGTTAGGAGCACCTGCCCTATTCGGAAATTTGATTTCGTCCTTGGATAGACGAGTAAATATAATGCGGTACTGTGTTTTTCATGGTCTCTACGGTGTCTGTTATGTGTTGAAGCAAGGACATTTGAAAGTTGTTATGCTTGCAAATATGTTTGGAGAATATATTAGCATATTCCCTTCAGTGATACTGCTTTAGTACTTGTAGCCTTTGAGGAAGGAATCGTGAGCGACTAACCTTATTTCTTGCAATTTTCTCCTATGGTATTCAATTATCTTTAATACGAATTCCGTAACTAAAGTCAGCAATATGAAAGCTCATTAATGCGTCGTAGCCAAAAAAATCCGCAGTTTATTCATGAGATTAGATTGTTTCCGAAAAAGGAAATGAAAAGTGTTTCCAAGCAAAAAGAGATTAATAATATATTTATATAGTTCTGCTTGCTTATATGAGATCAAAGTAAGTCATCCCGCATATGGATTTGTGTAATGCGGCTTTTTCACATAGTAGCTACCCGAATAATTTAGTTAGGAAATCTCCTTCACTCAGATTGAGTGACGTTGACTCTATATGAGGTAAACCTCTCTTTAGTGTCTTAATTAGCTACCATCCCTTGACATCATTTACTGCGGATAGTCCACCTTGTAAGCTTGAGTTTAGGAAAAAGCCACTATAATCAGCTCGAATGTTTAATAAGTGAGGGTAGATCTCACCTCGTAGTAACAATTGCCTCAGGGAATGTGAAATCCACATACCGGATAAGAGGGGCCATTTAATTTACCTGTGCCGCTTGGAGTTTTCCAGGAAGATCTAGTGCTAAATAAAAGGAGTGCCCAAAAACTCACTCAGCGTTAAAGGAGCTGATGGTGTCCTGAGGCTTCAACCCTATTTGAACCCTGGTTCTCTGGTCTTTCGCTGGAAGAACTGATCCCATTGTACTACTACGCCTCTCATTTTGGTTTTGTATAAAAAGTGTTCAATTTTTTGAAATTTTGGAATTCATTTCAACAATGTTAATACGTTTTCTCTGCATTATTACTTCACTGAGATCCGTCTCGTTCCATTCCCATTCATGCTATCCATAATGCCTCTTTCCTCCCTCCCTTTCTCCTGCTTGCCAAAATTTCTCCATCAATATCCACTCCTTCATCAACGTTTTCTTTTTTTATTCAATCTCAGCTAATCCTGTCCATTTTTTAAATTCTTCTCTTGTCAATGTAATTCTTCTCCTAATACCCATCTGTTTCTGTTTTCGCTCAAAGTAATAAAGAGTACGTGATTTACAACATTGCCTAGATAAGCTTGGTGTGGGTTCATAGGGTATTCGAAGTGTGTAATAATAGCTTTGACATTCATTCATTCATTCATTTTAATAACTTTGACATTCATCTTTCCTTTTTTTCGAAGTTTTTATGCATGCATTGATTATATTTTTGTTCATATATTTGAGTAACAATACAATACTACGCTCGGACGTCGAATATTTAAAGAAATGGTGGCCAAGGTATTTAATTTTTCAAATTAACATGATAAAGAAATCACAAGATAGGTGAACGCCAAATTTAAAGATGCATGCCGTCAGGCAGCGGTCACACTCGGTCTACCCTTCGTTCTCTCTCGTTCCATTCCGATGGCGAATTCAGTTTTTATTGGCCCAAATCGCAGAGGGGGGATTCATCCTTAGGCGCGTTGTCCACTGCTTTAAAAAAAACAATGCTGAATTCTTGATCACAATTTTTTTTCACATTGAGACAGATTTAAGAGCGTTTTAGAAGCTAGAAGGGTTTGAGAATTTGACCTTAAGCGATGCTGAAGGGATTTGGAATAGTTAATACCTGGTGAAGAGTATTTAGTAATTTCATCTTCCTCGATCTCCGGAAATCTTTGGGTAACGGAGTATTTGATAATTCAGTAAGGGTTGTGTGAGGGGCAAGAAGAACGACGACATACTGTCGTGGCGATGGTGAGGCGACCGCTCTTAGCATAGGTTGTCCATTTACTCCTTGATTAACTCTTCTGACGGCACTGTAAATGAGAAAAAGGAACACAATTGTATCTTTTGTCGCTATTGAAGTGCTGGACGAGGGAACGGTGACTTGACTCGGAAGAAGATCTTCAGTGACAATGTAATTCAACAGAATTCTAGTCTTCTCTATAATTCTCCCGCATGGTCTAAATCTGTGTAAGGAGGAGAAAGGTTTTAACGGTTGCTCAGGCCGTGGCTTAGAATTGAAGAAATTGTATTGGGGATATTTTTTCACTGTAGGAAGGGGAATGGTAAATGGAATGAGAAATCCTTTTCTTCCGATCTTTCCGTGACATTCTTTCATTGGAGTATCTTTAGATTAATACCTAATGATGAAGTGCTAGTAAGTGACTAGCTAGCTATGACATTAAAGCAATGCTAACCGACTTTTAGGGCCAATTTAACTAAAAGTGAAGCACTTTGGATATTTACGATGTTTGTTAACGATTATTAATGTAGTAACTGATAAGTTAAGATAGGATAAGATAATTTATCTAACCTACCTCCAAATAATTCTTGAATTAATTGTCAACCGGGTACTTTTTATTTGAAATTCATGCAGAAGATATGTTGATGAAGATAACTCTTAGTTAATAAAAGAAAAGAATACAATCAGTTTCTCAGAATAAAAACATTTTTACTTTCTAATGATCGTATTTAAATTTATTTAGTTACCTGAGGATTTGCAGTTAAAAAAATAAATAGCTTTTCGTTCGATAAAAATGTTATCCGGGCGAATGCGATTTAGAATCATCAGCAACCACTATATTCCTCGGTTGCAAATCTCTTAGGTATTTCATAAGTGAACCAGATATTAACAGTTTCCCAAAAAGATGGAACGATGGTAGAAGGTTAAAGCACTAAAAAGCGAGATTCAGTTACTTCAACTATAATGTGTTCGAGTTATTCTGACCAATCCTCCTATAGTAACAAAGGATCTTGTTTAACATTGTTTGTTGCTCAATCTTTGAATTATTTGGGGCCCATCTTCGTAGCATTCACAACTTTCGCTTTAGGAAGACAATGACACACATGCTTCAGCTTCTGCAGATCTGATTCTTAAAAAAATTATCAAATCATGACAACTGTATTTTAAACTAGTTGAAAATGTGTAAATAAGGCGGAGTGGTGAGGTAATTTTCTTGCGAAATTCCTTGTCAGTTTTTCCGCAGAAATTATTTAAATTAACTATTTTTGCGTCGAAATACACTTCGTTGTGAACATGTTCATTCTTTCGTCATCCTTTTGTTTCTCGTTTCTGGTTATTTCGTTTATCACCAGGCATAATCTCCGATTCACATAACCTCTACTCAGTCTTGTGTTTTTCATAGGCTAGCTCAAGGCGTCTGTTGTTCTTAGGCGGACATGGAATGGGAACGAGAAAATGCTTTCCTTTTATTTTTTTATAGTTGTCTCTTTCTCGATCGGTATCACACTCTCGCTCCCTCCGTTTCCTTTGAGGTGAAAAGTGTATTCTAGCTAATGAACTAGACCAAACCACATTTTATAAGAGGGACGCACCACGTTTTCCTGAAAAGATAACCCACTGAAAATGGCTGAAATTAAATGGTTCATGTACTTTCATTATTCTGTAAATAATTGCTTTTTTTCAATATTCGCCCAACCTGTTTTTTATATCGTTCAAATCTATCGATCAAAATAGCATTTTAATTGTCCAGTTTTTTTCCTATTACCCCTATGAGAAGAAATAACTTGAGTGGAATGAATTATGTGGGCAATAAGCCAGCGGGAAAATGTATTTCTTCATGGCATTAGTGTAGTGCACGGAAGATTAGTAAGCAGATTTATTTTTTCATTATTCTCGTATTTATTAAATTTATGTGGTATATTAATGTCTTTTGATATTTTTCTATTATTTTAAAAATTAATGTACGTTTTTAAATAGGGATTTGGGAATTATTTTTCCGCGAAGAATGCGTTTTAGTGACATGTCTAAGTTCCCTAGTATAATTCAACCCCTTAAATATCTTCGTCATTTCCCATATGATCCCTCACTTGATCGAGGCTTTATTCACGACTGGGTTTTTTCCTTCACTAAAAAATATTTGAACTAACTCTTTTTGCGAGTTTAGTCGGATGGCATTTTTAATTGTTTGTGGGTCACTTGTGATCCGTAAATAAATCATCATTATTAAATGGTGTCCCTGAGAGGTCTAGGAAGTTGAAATTGTAGTAGAGAGTTTTTTTATTCATTAACTGTTTTATCGCTGTTGCCGATAATGTACAACTCATTTACTTCGTTTTATTTACTCCTAAGCTCTAAAACTGATTAGAATTTTATGATTTGTGTACTGGAAGAGACGTATCAGTGCTATTAAACGGAGCGAGTAAACGCTTGAAGGTGATACTGACGCCCCTCGTTCGTTTTGTGCGGAAAAGTTGTAGTAACTACTCGTTAAAACACTTTGTATGATGTATGTTTAGTTAGCGTCCAAGCTTTTTTACTGGTATTGATTATTATAATGCTTGTTCATTCACAATAGAAATCATCGTGATTTGGCAGTATTTGAGTTCCTTTCATTTTTCGTGATGGTGGGTTTATCCTTGTACGCAATGATCTTTGGATCTGTATGAATGCATACCTTTATCAAAGCGCTATTAAAGTTTATGACCAAGTGGCTATAAATGAAGTACCATCAAATCCTTAGCATTTGCGTAAGTTTTTTGTGGATTTGATGTGAATTCCACATTAAAGAGGAAATGGCGAGCCCTCACCCGTCCTCGAACAGAAATCTTTTGACTTGGTTTAACGTTTCAGATGGATTATTTCATCTGCTTATGTTCTTTTATGTATTTATTTTTTCTCTTTTCTAAATTTAAAACTAAATAAAAAATGCATATTATCTCTAATTATCTCTAATGCATATTCTTCAACTTCTACAATAAAAATAAAAGTAATAATTCTAATAATTAATGGCTCTGAAATGACGCCAAATATACGCTTACTTAATCCATTAATTTTGAACCTGAACACACGAGGGAATAGTGGCATATATTTGACGAAATTTGATTTATATAATGAGTCTAATATCTTTCTCCACACCAAGATCAATGCGGCTATCGTTCAAGAAGACTCCCCCGAGAAGGAGAAGACCCGTCTCACTATAAAACTAAATACCTATCTTAAATTTCTTCTATAGATATATCTCTGATGAAAAACGATGCGCGTACGTCCTTTGGTAAATGAAAAAAATCGGTAAAAATCCGAATGCGATGGATGTATTGCATTTCAGCATGCAGCCCTTGTGTCCTTATGTCTTACTACTATTTCTTATGCGGAAATGCACACCTGCTGCTTCAGTCCAACGTAATCGAGTGCCCCGGAATCCCCTATCTCCTGTTAACCGACCGACACTGCCCATTTGAATTATAACGAGATTTTAGTCTTTAATGGCCTGTGCCTCCCTCACCCTTTCAGGAGACTTCAATGATCGCAGGCTGTGATTTCTCGTTGCGTAATCGTCGATCATCTCTAGCACGATCCGATTTCTCGGCGCATGGAATCGTTGAAAAAAAAATCCGCGGGATGCTCTAGTTTTTGTTCTCGTGTGTGTTCCGTCCGTTCTCGTGTGTGCCGTTGGAGCGAACGAGCGAGCAAGAGGTCTCCGCCGGCCCTTTCCAAGTAAAGTGCTGTGCGGTGTGCTGCGTTACCACGAAGTCCTTTGGATCGCTCAAACGACGTCGTTGTCAGTAAAAAAGAGTGACAGGATGAGAATTGTCAGTGAATTTAGGCGCCCTTTCTGTCAATCGATCGAAGCACTGAAATTATAGGCGATCGGACATTTTGGTGCCAAACGTGGTGTCGTCGATAACGTGAGTAGAAGAAAATCGTTACCTAATTTTGAAGGTTTTTTTAAATTCTGGTTTAATATTCTCGCGTCCCGACTCCGAATACCCTCACGGAGGGAGTTACAGTATCAGTTAGGTAAATCATTTTTCATATCAGTAACTTTCTACTTCACTTCATTGCATCCCTAATCAGTCTTTTTTCCCCTACACCTCGCTCACCCAGGGTTCTCCCCTCTATCACAGTTTTCAGCATCCCATTGCCTTTGCATATGTGCTGTCCACGTGGACTCTTTAATTAGATTTTAGTTTACTTTAAGCGATTAACGCCTAACTACGAGTGGGTAAATGCAACGTTCGGTTACGTTGACCTATCTGAAAATAGATAAACCTGCCGATATTCGATGTCGATAGTCGATGCTGTCAACACAAGGATTCCAGTTTAATTGGCTTGTCTACACGTTAACTGTTTTCGCACTTAAACTGAACACCGTTGAAGTTGACCCGAGTGCAAGCGAGTTGAAATTCGCCTTCGTCTCGCCGCTTCTTCGGTAAGCGATAAAAAAAGAACATGTAGGAGAATGGTCACTTTCGAATGTAACCTCCGCTTTCGTTTAACGGTCGCTGCCACGGGAACAGGGAGCCAGAGTTATATATTT
>LYUA01000222.1:422483-453760 GCA_002093875.1 Calopteryx splendens | reverse complement strand
TCGCTCACACATGGCCCCGTTTCATATACTGCGAATCCGAGTCGCTGACATTATCAAAAGCGGGAACTTTATCCCCAAGCTGAATTTTATATATCAGTTTTTTTCTGTAAAGGAAAGGGATGCTCAAAATTCGAAACGCGTGATGATTTGGTCGGCCTGTAAACCTGAATAAAAACCACGTTCGTTGATTCTGGCTTAATCTCTACTAATAATATTCTTCCATTCATCTGCTCTGTATTTGATGCTCTTCTTCCTACCTTTTTGTTTAATACCGCTGCTAATCCACTGCACTCTTTTCCACTCCAACTGATGTTACTCTGTAAATATCACTCCAACAATCCTCAATATTCTTTCATCTAACCTCGCACAGGCCGAGCATATCAATATTCTCGCTCCATCTCTTGTTTGATGTTTTCTAACTTTCCTGTCCTCATCATCCTCCTAACATGCCAAGTGCCTATTCTGACAGTTGTGTTCCCCCTTCTGAGACTTTTCTTCTGCTGCTGGTCGATTCGGTGATTATTTTTATCTTTTGGCACCATAAGCCTTTTATCGGTGTGAGGTGTCGGGTATGAGACTAAAAAATATGTTTCTTCTTTGAAAGATAAATTTTCGAGATATCATGCAATCTCCATAAGCGAACAGTTTGATGAAAAATTGAGATGTTTACTTTATTATTTCCCATAAATATATAAATGTTAGTCATATTCTTATAGTGTTCACAGTAGGTATGGAGTATGCGTCCAGGTTGCATACCCTGAATGTTTTTGAAAACTCCTTTCCTAGCTTTCGTATTCGAATGTTGTCCATCATAATTTCAAATAAAAACGCGGTGAAAATTACTGGTGCATATGTTTAGATATCATAAACTAATGGTGTACCACGACTTAAAGATAGGTCTAAATCGAGACTTTAGTGGCTCTTGTTGCTATGCTTTCGCCGTAAACTTATTTTTTCAAGCCTTTACCAATGCCTTGGGGGCAACGATGGGTGCGGTACCTAGCCGTACCTGCCTACGCCCACATCAACTCTAGCGAAAGAGTATTTAGCAGCCCTCCTCTCTCTCACACCAGTAATGGAATTGGATCCATTTGGAAACTTTTCAAAAGAGCATTAGAGTTCTCTTTCAATTCCCTTTTCTCAGCCCCTATCCTTATCTCATCTCAAAGAAGAAATATGACCAGAGACCTCCTTTTCTACCTCAGTCGTTACGCGGAACGCTTGAGGTGCATTCTTTTACTAATCTCAGCGAGTTTCAATTCTTGATATTGGTTGAGTAGAGCAAAATTGAAGGATTAATGGGTAGTTATTTGTCAAATTATATTTTAAACTGTTAGAAAGCAAAAGTAAAGTTGTTTATGAATCCTCATCGTCGTTTTTCATCTTCCTTAATTGGTGAAAATATTTCCCTGTTATTTCCAACAAAGACTCGTACTGAAAATAAACTGTCGTATTTAATTTTAACTTCGTATTTTTAATAGATACAATTCCCAATTATATCTCCGCTTGGGATAAGGTAAATCCAGCGAAGTTATCTCTGTTTACTATTCTATCTTAAACAGAATGGAAAATTTTCCTCGACCCCTTTTCCTTAGTTATCTGGCAATGAGATCGATGTTCATTAATGAGGGAATTTTATTGGCGCTTTTATTTTGGCGTCATTACAAACAGCATAACGAGTTTCGCGCTAGTTACCGAAAGGAGAATGAAAGCGGGTTCTTTTAGCTTGACTGCTCCCCGTTGAGAAAGAAAGAAAACGTTCTTGGCATTAGTTCAAGGGAAGAGTTGTGGAAAAAAAGCTTCCCTCATTCCGGTACCGAAGTGATTTTCCTTTTTTCTCCTAACATAAGACGTGGCCCTAGTCTTCAATGGGCCGCTTGGGAATGGGTCGCAAGAAACACTTTTCAGGTGATTCAACTTGCAATGCGGAACAACGTCGTCGTCCCTCACGGAGTGCTGAAACGTTTTCCAATCAGATACTAAACACTCCGATTATTTTCCTTCCGCATCGTGTTCACCCTTGAATCTGTGGAATTTTTAATGACTATTCGTGAATTTGTCGAATAGCGAACAAATGATTTTGTAGTTCAAAAATCTCTGACCACCGAAGCATGGAATGCTTGCCGTAAGGCCTCTAGCATCGTGATCTGACTCTTCGTACCTGCTGATTCGGCCCAAAGCTAATCCCAGTGATAGTTGACTTTCCTCGACTAAGTTTCCAGCTTTGGTGCATTTATCCCTTGGTGACCAGTGTTGAGTCATGTGTCCTGTTCTTAAACCAATCAAATTTGACTTACCAAGTTTCGACAACGTCGACTCCAAACAATGGGACGCAATTTATCTAATTTAAATTTTTTCGTTTTACTTCTCCTGTTAGCTGCATCTTCTCATAAATGATCTTAATCCTTTTGATATACACGGTGCTCAGTGTCTCACTACTATACTTTAATATGACTATGGTATCGTGGGTTTTACGTGCTATTGCCATTCCCTTTTTTTGCACTCTCTACTGTATTCAAAATATGATTATTCGGATCGTGGACAAGTGAATGAATGCCAGTCAACGTGCCAATGAATAAGTCCATTTATCCATGTCCATCCATCCAGTCCATAAGTTCATGAATATTCCTAGAGTCTCACTTATATCGTTTTGGAAAAACGTGAGTGATAAAAGGTTTCTGCAAAAATGTTGTGATAAATCATTATTATCTTTGGGAAATTTAGTATCTCAGTCTCAGTGATCTGCATTCTACTGCATCGGCGTATTTCAATTTGTATTCCCGGAGTCAACATCTAGATCTTTCAGGACCGTTGCGTCGGTAGCACCGTCGCTTTGTGGGTATTAGAACCGTTCTGCCCCATAAAATTAGTGTTCCGACCTCTTCCACTTGAATAATACACCCAAAACCATCGGTATCGAGGAGATTTCATTCGTCGATAAGAGATAGTTCGCAGTGAGCAGGCGGAGTGATCAAAAGTTTCCAAGAGTTCGCCATCCGTGACAAACCCGATTATTTGTATTTTATTTGCTGCTGGGCACAAAATAGAAGTATTCGCCTGTTAGTTAAATAAAAGATTTATAGAGTTGCCGTCCCTGTTCCCTCAGAATGTTGTGCTGAAGGCTGAATTTGGACCTGGCGAGAGTACTTGCTGTTCTCAACAGGCAAATGAGCAAAATGTATGCTGGACTGAGAAATAAATGTTTCTTGTCACATGGAATGGCTTTGGCAAACCGCGAATTTTAAAAATAGCATTTCACTAATTAAACTAAAAATTTTAATTAATTAGGTATCTTTTTAGGTCAAATATTAGGCAATTTACTTTGGTAAGTTTCGCGTTGATGGTTTTGAAATTCCATTAAATTGAATTTGGCTCATAATGCTCGGACTAGCCAGCGCCAGCCTATTCTACGCTGTTTTATAAATCCTGTCGTGGCCACGTGATTTATATGATGACTTAGTATGTCACGGAACCATAAAATAATTTATGTGAGAAAGGTCTTCAATGATTTGCTATTTTTTTCGTATTAGTTTATTCGCCGCTGGCGATGATAGGACAATTGGGGCAATACCGCAACTTTAATCCAATTTAGAAAAAAAATGCCGGGCATTGCAACACATCACATAGGTTGGAGGCACAATTTGAGCAGGTGACCTCCGGTTCAGGCGAGCGCGTTACCCATAGCATCAACTGGATCGACGTTTTTTTCTTGTCATCACTCTGCTGTTTCCCCTGCGACCGTAACTGTCAGCAATAGTCACAGTCTTCAACATCCTCAGTGTAATTTATTCCTGTATATTTGGCTTAATCTGTAGTCGGTATGTTTTTTGACTTCGTCGACTTCGAATTATCCAACACTCATATCCCAGGGTTGTTTTCGCTCGTCCCTCGGTGCGTTACTCATGCGTTAATGTATATTATTATAGCATTTTATTTGTCCTCACATTTTATTTTTTTCACCCATCGACGACTTCTTTCTCATTCCACTCCGAAACACTCGTCAAGAGGGAAAGGATTACCTGGAAATTTGGTCATTAAGATAATTTTCATGTGATCGGCATGGAAATTAGTAATTGGCGGTTTTGTTGGTTGTCTCGTTCCGTGTATGGTGTGATAAGTGCGAGATTCAAAATGGGTGCACCAATGTTTTGACTGATTTTGTAACTAGAATGTGTTTTTATAAATTTTCCGTTTTTTATTTTCACAACCTGACAGTTCCCTGTAAAGCAATCACTTATAGGCAGGTTACATATTGCATTGGTCAGGAAATCTCATTATCGTTCGTAAAGCCGTCAAACTTTAGAAGTGGGCTTTCGTGATGTCGAAGAATTGTGGAGGTATCAGATATGTATTAGGATAAGTCGATTGTTACTTAAGGCACTCTCCATAGACGAGTTTTTTTGGTGATTCATAGAGTCTTGGCACCCTTCGTGTGTCATATAATCTGTGCGCCACCTACATTTTGTTAGCCTAAACCACCCTTGGTGATAGATTTTCCGAACATTTAACCCTACCTTTTACGACCAGAGTCGTTAATGATTTGCTATTTTTTTCGTATTAGTTTATTCGACGCTGGCGATGATAGGACTAGGATGATAGGAATCGAGGAATATTGCTCCTTAGAATGAGTTATATATAAATGCAGCACAAGGGCACTCCCAAAAATTACTATTTTACTGGCTGAGATATCTCTACCAGAATAAGTAGCTATTTGTAATATTGTAGTTAATAAATGTAATATAATCTATTCTTCTAAAACACTTGGTTTTATATGGAGTAGGTAAAACAAAATTATTTATTCGTTGATTTACTAGGAAAATGCATGCTAATTTTTATGAATACATCCCAAAGGATTTAATTGGTTTTGTAAGGGCAGGTTTTTAAAACAGCAACATGGGCATGTCTTTCTACCAATAACAAGACTAAACCACATGCTCTTAAATCAGTGTTGATGCACCTATAACCATATGCATAAGGTTGTAGAATGGCTTTTCTTTGGGAGCGAGCAGAATCTACAGTATTTAGCTGCTAAAATTGCAACCACCACACTCAACATAATTGGTTTTTCGGTAATTAGCGATGGCATTTTATATTTTTTTCAACATCAATAGGTAGGTCCTGACCTGATGATTAAGTCAAGACTCGCACCAAGCGTACCATTTAAAGCCTCGTTGAATATATGCTCGATTTTTCAGTTCCAAGAACACGTACCTACATCAAAGTTAGCAGAATCTTCATCCCCATTATCGTTCACGAAACATGTGGGTTGGGCATATTACATTATCCAATATTTTGTCTGTATTTATATGAATCGGGTCGGTGATTACTAATTTGATAGGCGTTGCATAAATTATGGGCATTGCAGTACTCACATTGACAATCCAACGGCGAATAAATCTTTGAATTTTTTTCTCGGGTGTTTGAGGAGTAAGCATTTCTTCGCAACTTGCTAACTTCCACCGTTTCCTGGAATCGGTGACGTACACTTGTTTTTCCTCCGCCTTTATGTATATAATAACTACGCACACAGATCGACGACGCTAAAAGCGCATCCCAAAGTCATGAATAAACTTTGAAAAGCCGTTCTATTCATTATCTCGTCCAGGTGTGATGAGGATTTATTTTATTTTATTTAAAGGAGGTTTTTTTTATCAAATGCTAGAAGTAAGAAACTTATGTCGTACATTTCCTTAGATTTGAGGTGGTCGTTTTTCCGCATAATAATAATCTATTCATGGTTTTGAATTAGCACTTGGTTCGTATGCTATTCATATAAATATATTCGCTCTCATTGTCCAATTAAAGTTTTCTAGAGTGCACATCAATTATTCCAATTTAAGTAGGGATCCGAGTAAAAACTACAGAATTGATTTAAAAAAGTACAGGTACTTAAGGTTTTCTGTCTAGCTACCGACTTTTCAATAGTTAGTGCCATCTCGATACTCGATCTTACCAAAGTACATAGAAAAAAATCCACACCAATGCCATCACCACCGTCGCAATGCTGCGCAAAATGCTGAGCAACAAATGGTCTGTAATTGAGTATCACTTGAGTATTCTGAGATAAGCGAAGTGAGCTCTCATGACAGTGCAGTGAATAAATTTGAAATAAGCGCTGAATAACTCGCTGTAGATCTCAACTAAATATGTTAGTCTTTGGGTGAAAATTCGTATGGGCATTATTTATTTTCTCGTGCAGTTATTTATGACCTATTTTAATTCTTTATAACTATCACGGAATGACCCTTTTTGAATAAAAGTGAGATATAAGGTATGCTTGTGGTAAGAAATCATTAATCCGATGATTGCTTTGCAAAGCTCCCCCCCCCTCGTCATCTTTTCATTTGGCCTTATTTTTTCCTATTTTTCTTGCCTCTTTATTGCGCCCTCTGACACAGCAGTCATTTTCTGATTTTCCCTGTGGTTCTTCACACCAATTGTTCCTCCCATCTGTTACCCCGGTAGACTTTCATGCCTTAAGAGTATGCCCAGTGATTGTATTCTCTCATTCTTCACCGAAGTATTTTTAATAGGCTTCTTTCTACCTCCACAATTCGTAGGTAATTCGTTTTGTTCATTACGAGACGCTGTTGCCTTGCGGTGAGTATGATCCATGAGAAGCTCCTCAGAAATAAATGGAAGGTTTGCGTTTCGGTTACTCGGCAGAGCCCTTTCGTTTTTTTAAATGTGAAATCAATTAATTGGGTTCAGTGCGACAATCTAACACGTGTGTTTTTGCACTGAATGTTTTTATTTGCCTTTCTTAAAATTAAATGCAGAACTCACACATATATTTGGTGGACTTCAATCACTGCGAAACGTGTCTGATTCCCTAATCCACTTCATGGTTTCTACAGGCTATTTATGTAATGCATGTTTAATTCCCTTTAAAGTGTAGATACGTTCACATATTATCCTCACCCTTTCTGGGAATTTTAATACCAGGATATTAGGATCTTTTTATGCATTTTCTCATTTGATGAGAGCCGTTGTTTGCTGATTGTTTCTCAGTTATTAGTCATTTGCCACGGTAGTAGATTAGAAGGTGTTTCCATTTTGTTTTGCGCCCATAAAAAATGGAATTAGTATGCGACTCGTGTTTTCATCCTAGAATTCATCTATTAATTTCATGACTTCACTGTCGCAGTTACGCGGTATTAAACGTCCAACGCACGTAATGTACGACCGTCGAACCGAAGTCACTCTTTAAGAGGAAAACCAAATGCCAAGGCCCCGTGGAATTCCTTCCATAAAGTGGTGCATACAAGTCGCGGATTGTGATTTACGTCGCGGTGTAGTGGGTCTTGTGGGGGAGAAAAAGACGGTCGGCAAATGTCAACATTCAAGGATTTTTCCCTCGCTTGGCTCTCCCTCCGCTGTAATTAGCTTCCGCGTAGGGGATTAGACAAGCCGCGAAAACACTGGATTACGACTCCGTCACACGGACGGGGCCGTTGGTTTCGGAGGGGGTTGGAGGTGGGGGGGCGTCTGCGTGGAATCGGCGCGTTGCGTAACTCGTTCGAACATTCGCCGGTGCACGCTCAAACGGTTTGGTTGCGAGCTGGGAAATATCGAAGTGGAGAGATCGGGGAAGGTTTTAAGCGTAGTGTCCCGGACGCATAATCGACCGTAACACGGAGAGCTTGGAGCTTGTGGTGGTTGGTGGGATATTTGTCCTTGGATTCTAGGAGGAGCTGCCGGCTTTCTTTGCTCCCGTGCACGTCTCTTAGAGGGGAGGGGGCGAGGATTCGTGACTCGGTGCCACACCCGCGAGACTTGGGAGGGCAATGATTTAAAAGTGCACGCATTAGAGCGAACCCCTTAATTTGTCTAAGTGATCCCCAGAGGTAACCGCAGACGTACATAAGAAAGACCACGACCCTATTCTCTCCATCTCTCCCCAGCTATTTGAACGCGGCGCGATTATATCGCTTGCGCGGGAGTGGAGAGCAAGGGAGCCTGGTTAATTGCTCTTTCCTTGTATTTTCCTTTTATGGTGAGCCTTAAAATTCATTTCGTATGTGCAACTTGGCAGTAACACACCATTTTAAGCCAGCCAAAAAAAAAGCATTTTTCTCAGTCGTCTTGGATTTTCCCGCCCATCGACATTATTCGTTCGTATGGAAATTGCCGTGGTGAATTCGAATTTTCCATAGCTGACCTTTGTCATGGCTTTCAAAGATAAGGGAAACCCAGTCAATGGATCTAAGCCTGTACCTCTGAGACATGGTTCTTTGATGATTAGTTCGAATTTCCTCCACAGGGTATGCTTTATTTTCCAGCTATTTCTTTCAAGCAGTAGCTAAGAAATGTACTTCATCCCATAGGTCTGACGTCATTGCTAATCGCTTAAAATAGGATATAATGCTTCGTGTGTTTCATTCGATTATGCTATATATTCGTTTAATACTTAACATGTTTAGTCATTCATAAATTGTATTTCATAATCATAGGGGCCATTTTCTGGTTCATTAATGACTCTACGCATCTCTGCCTGAGCAATGTTTTTGGCCAAATTTTTTGGAAATAAAAAATTATTATAATTTGTTTTATTTATTTATTAATTGCATGTTAGCTAATTATAAACATCAGGGAAGTCAGGGACATTTTCAGATTTTTAAGATTGAATTCATAAAAAGTAAAATTACCGATTTGTTCCTTTCAAAATGCTAGTTTTTAAGTATGAAGTAGTACGTAGTCCTATAACTCACGTAATAATACTAGACTTCTATGATTCATTGGTACAGGTAGTAATATACTAATTTTGACCTTTGAACTTCCTAATTTCTCATCTGCTAAGTAACTTGCACAGAAATTTTCACCTGGGAAAACCCACAGTTTTGGTCTGTAAAATTCATACTAACGACAAAGTTATAAATATGGTTGTAAAAGAGAGTAATTTTGTAGGTGAATTCCGACGAAGGCAGCAAAGGTAGGCGGAGAAAATATTGAGAGGCAACAGGATGCTAAAGACCAATGATAGAAGGGAGAATGTAAAGTAAGCGGGGAAGAGGAAGGAAGAGAATAGGCATTTTAGACGGGATGATGACAGGTTGAATGTACGGATGACTGAAGAGAAAAATGATGTAAGAAAAACAAGAAAACAATCACGCTATACATTGAACGTAATAGTGGCTAGGGACCATCTAAAACTTTCTTTAAATAGACATATCACCTTTGATGATGAAAATGCAAAAATCCAGAGCTGTAGAACCCTAACGCCTCGAAAAAGTCACAAATTTAATCCGAATGAAGAATCTCTCTCTTGATGCCCACGCACGGATTTATTCCTATTGGCGCCACGGAGGCTGAAGCTACACGGCATTCAACCATGGCGGCCTCAGCAGGGCCAGCTGCCGCCCACGCCTTTACCGGAACCTCGACTCTTCCCCCGGTCCGTTTCACCCGTCTCTCTCTCTCTAACGCTGCCCAAGAAGTGGCGGGTGTCGTGGAAGCTGCAGAGGCACCGAAAGGTCATGAAACTGGACCAGGGTTCGATTACCGTGCGTGGGTGTGGGGCACAACCACCACGCCCTCTTATAAGTCCCGGGCCTTGCGATTATTGCGCGTTCTCTTTTGCAAGAGGAGGGGGTTATGGACGCGGTTGGGAGTGTGGTAAGAGGCTGAGGGAAGGACAAAGAGGAGTGAGGTAAAGGTTTCCCTGCGGGTGACGGTCTTCGTGCTCTGATCGATTCCCTCTCCTGCCCCTGTCTCCTCCCTCAATCCCCCTCTACATCTCCTCCTTTTTCTCGCTCTCCAACCCTCATCTCCTCCGTCGGAAAACCCACCATGCTTTCATTTCGGATTTCCTTTTAGTTTATTTTCCAATTTAGTCTATTCTTTAGATAGGCTTTGCACACTCCCTGAAACTGCGACCCATCTATGTAGTACGTTTTTGTCCCTTATCAGTTCACCTTGGTTTCAAATCTCCCGCGCGCCGTCTGGAATGCCTATTCCCTTCCTCCCTCCTCCATTGTAAAACTACTAGATTTTCATTTCGGTATATTAAAGATGTTCTTCTACTATTAAAAATTAAAAATATATTTTTCTTTGACGTTATGTTATATATTCACCTTTATATACCTACTTCTGAGTGCGACAAAAAACATGAAACCGTTCCTGAAGTCTTTACAATGGTTTTAGGTGATTGATTGTAGTAAAAAATATGTTGGACTTGACTAAGTCACTCCCTCATGCGTAACTTTTGTGCAAATCAGTCTCGCTCACGTAGCGACCCAATGTTTATCGACTCGCTTACAATATGCCGTCTATTTTACTCCTGCATGCCCTTCCTCTTTCCTCCTCACTCTCTCTGCCAGCACATTATTCTCATTCCAGTGCCGCTCTTTCACTCGACGGGTCTGGTTTTGCGTCACCAATGACGCCGATTATGTGCGCTCGCACGCCCTCCGCACACCCCTCCCCATAAAGATGCGTAGCAAAGGATTGGTTGAGCCGTGGGAAAATACTCGTGAGCTGCGTAATGTAAGGGAGTCAAGCATCTCCATACCTCTTGGAATCCACCAAAATGCATTATTTGGGGATTGTATATTTTTGTATGTCCCCTTTCGTAAAATGAATTGATGAGCTCATTAACTCTGACTGTGGTATACTTGACTAGGTAACCAACGGTGGATGAGGGAGGGGGACGGTCAACCCTATTTTACACTGTAAAGGAATTGAGAAATTGATATTAAAGAACATAGTGTTTCAACAAAAATTATTTTAAAAATATGTTAAACCAATTTATTTATATCAAGATATTTGTCCGTTTATTTAATCAAATGCGTTATTTAAATGTAAATTATACATTAATTAAAATGTGTGACATTATTATCATTAATATATTCTATGAATTAAATAACTGGATATTTATTTCACTATAGTAAATTTTAGTTTAATTACCGATTTATTTTTAACGTTTTAAACAATTTTATTTTTAACGTTTCGTGCTTAAACATCCCTGCCATGTCGTCTCCCCTCGGAGCACCTGGAACCCTGACTACCCTTTTCTACTCTCTCTTCGGGCCACCAATCTTCCTCTTTGCATCCTTCGCTTTGTTATGCATTCCGCATACCGTTACGTGGATCGTAGATTTTAATTTTAGTTTGTCGCTCCAATCACGGGAGGAGGGTATGGTGCGTCCCCTTTGTTGCCGTGCACCGTTCATGTGGCTCGTCCTCTCAAGTCGGCGGCCCTAGGTCTTCTTTCTCCTTCTTCGTCGTCGATGGCATCGCGCGAAAAACGCACCATTGTTCTCGTCTCGGTAAATAGACTCGGGAGAGGAGGAGGAGGGATGGCGGGGGCGGTGTGTCCATTGTCCCGCCGTGGAGGGTGCTTAAAAGTACCTACGCGCGTTCGTCACGTAGTTCGCGCGTCCGCGTTTCTTTTTTTTACATATATTTTCTCGTTTTGCAATTGTTTCGGTTCGCAGTCTTTTTTCGTGGGAAGATTCGTTACTCCGGCCTGTGTTTCCTTCAGAGACATCTGCGTATTTCGGCTTGAAGGCATGCTGTTTCAACTTCACTCACTTTAGCTGCCTACCTATTTTTCTTGCAAATAGTATTAATTGTGAGCGAAAGACATAATTTAGCCATTTCTCGTTGTGACTTGAAGGAGTAATATTTTAGACTTAGTTCCGTGGTTGTTGCGAAAGTATCACGATATCGATGAAACAGGAGGCATATTTTCGCTTTTTGCACGGGATTAGGTGTATCAATTTTCAATATTATTGACCGAAAATTATTCCTCTTTGGCTTCGGAACACCGAGTTATGTCCGCCAGTATCGCGTTTGCTCAAGTATTGAAAGCTATAGAATTTTTTAAAAATATCCCTGATATCTCACATATTTTAGAAATATTACAGTAGGAAAACTTAACAAAGCTTTAATTTACAGCAGAGAAAAGAAAGTGTCCTCGCAAAATTGTTGATACCCCAGTCTGGCAAATAGTGAAATGATGAAATATTTTCGACACTACGACAGTGCGCTTCTCAAGAAATTCACGAGGCGTTCGGAGTGTCATTCTGTACATCGTCTGGGAGCAGTACGGAATAAGGAGGATTGCGACATTACGGTAGTCGTAAATACTTCAAGCATTTTGGCTGACATCCAGGCTCCTAATGAATTCACTGCGAGTCCCTTTACGGATTCCTTTAGGTTTGCGCGAAGCTGGAGGAGTTGAAACTGAGAGGCATTTTTTTTCTTCCCCGCTCCCAGTCCGTGACTCACCGCGGGTCCACTCTCTTGGGTGAGGGCACAGCGCAACGCCCGCTGCATGCTTTATCATGTACGGCACGTTGATAGGAGATTGATGGAGTGTGTGTGAGCGAGGGCGGGAGGGAGGTAGGGAGGATATCTGGGAAAAATCCGTCAAAACTTCCGTTACGAAAGTCCGAGCAGCGATAACTCAGTGGTGCTGGTGGTGAAAATTTTGTCAACTTCTTTTTTCATAACCATGCGCTGGATAAGATTGATGAAATTAATGCATTAGTTTCAAATAATGAAATTGATGCCTCCCAATAAATTTGAAAAATATAAATAATGGCCACCAGATAAAATAATTGTACCAACGTGGCATCCAGATGTGTAAATGTAATGCAAGTACGACTTTGTAAAGTGCCATTATACTCGTTGGTTGGAGTAAAGTGAAAATTCTCTTTAAAAACAACGCTTAGAAAAATTCTTAACACTTTCGTTTTAAAGAAATTATTTGAAGTTCTTGGGATCATATGGAGTGCTCAGCCTTTGAAAACACGAGTAAATACGCGAAATGTTGACTTAAGATTTAAAGGAAAATATCAGTATTCCTCGCATATTCGGGCATCCAACTTTGTGCATAGGTATATTCATTGATTGCTTTGCATTCATTGAGTATCTTCGTAACTCACTAACAAATAATAAAGCACAAGTACCGAATTTTACCACATTGAAATGTTTTAAAGCTGCACATGTATCTTCACTGAGAATATATTGTTCAAGAGCAATAAACAGCTAACGTCAAGCGAAGTGCAATGTCTCCTTCCCTAAGTTGGATCTTTTATTTAAAAAATAAATGGTGAAAAAACATACTTAAAAAGTGTGACGGTGTCTAGGTCCTTTCTTCTTCTTCGAGGTTGCGGGAACAGACGGATATCCGCTTATGAAAACTGAAGCATCTCATTGCCGGAGGATTTAGCCTTCACTATCAAGCTCTTATAAGCTTTTAAATTTTTATACCATGCATGCGAATGGCATAAGGGATGTAAATAATCCCATCTAGAGCTGCAGTTAATGTTATATGTAGAAACACTGAAGTCGTCTCAAAAACTCTGATACCTAACTATAATGGTTTTTGATGCCTTGAAAAATGTGGCCGTAAAACGTTTATGCGCAGGGTAACATCTCCCGATGCCCAAGACTATGCCATGCTCCACTACCTGTCGTGTAAATAAACACTTTTTTTATCTGCGTGGGTTTTCAGGAACGTGAAGCTCCCTTTAGAATGGCAAGACCCCTATTTCTCTTAATATATTCGTAGCAGTTGAAGCAAAACGTTAAATGTAGCGGAAAAAATTACGGAGGACGGGGGGCTCGAAAGAAGAGAATGCAAGGTGAGCCTATCTCGTACGAAAGAACGAACGCCGAGTTATTTTTTCCCCCTTCTTCTTTCCTCCTGCGTGCGTCCTCGCGGACCGTGCGTGGGTCGCGTCACCGTCTCGGTTGCCCAGGAGAGACGGACGTGCGAAGGTGAAAGTGCCCTCCCCCTCTTCCTCTCCCTTTCTGTCTCCATCTCTCTTCCCTCCTCCCAGTCCACGCCTTGTTTTTGACAGTGACTCCCTCTCTCCCCGGTCCCTCCTTCGTTCCTCCGGGACCTGGCCTCGCCTCATCACTCCGCGAGCTGCCAAGAATTTCCCTTTTGGGCGCGCGTGAGCTTAAAGAGGGCCGGGAGGGGAAGGCGCTCCTCCGGCGTGCCTGTTTTCGCGCTGGCCGTGAATATATCGTTATTATTATATTTATTATCGCTTTTTGCTCTTCTCGTTCGGCTGACCATCTGCCCCCCTCCCGTCCCCGAAAGTAAACTTCGATGCGGTTCACTTCGATTTCGTGAATGTTATCAATCGCCGGAATCGTCCACTCAACCGCAATCCGGGTGTCTCTACTGACTTGTTTTATAAAATCTACTACTCCATTATATTCAAAATTGTGTTTTCTTAAAGATAGAGTAAGGAGCACATAGTTATTTTTCGCATGTTTCGCTTTGGATTATAATTTCAAAAGTCTAATCCTGTTGGTCCCATATTGGTCCCATATATCAAATGTAAATCAAATGTTTTTTTTATTATTCTTTGATATGTTTTGATTTTCGGTCGTTGAAAACAGATTTCTGAGGTAATGGTCAGTAATTTAAAGGAACTTATCCCCTGGATTGCATATTATTATGGATGGTCAACATCTGTGACGCCCATCATTATTTCTAGCTCTTTATTCATACCTTTTCAATGAAAACTACAATGGCATTTCCCCTATCCTTGGAAGGAAGCTTAAGTTGGCTGTCAACTGTTCACCCTAAGGTCTCAAGGTTTAGTCCCATCATGCTAACCTTGCCGAATTTGGCTAGTTCGTCGGGGTCGTTTCATGGTCCATTGAACTCAATAAAAATTCTTAAAGCTCTCTTTTCTCATAGGTATAATAACTAAATTTTAGCCTGCGTTTTATTTATGCTGTAGCACCTTGGGACGTCCCTCGCAGAAAAGCATTTGTGGTAATTATTAAACTGAGCATTTTTGATAATAGCTTTTTTGGATCCCACTTTGGAAAAAAATGTATATCTGGTCCAATTTTAAGAGAATTAAAATCCACCACGGGAAGATTCCTTGGTGTAAGTCGGCGATGACGTTGCCAATGCTCATCAAAAGAAGTATCGTAACTAACCTATCTCTACCTACTTCCCCAAGCTTTTATTCCCCCCCCCCCTCCTCTCAAAGGATCACTTTTAGAGGACGGCGCTCCATTTGCTTTCACTATTGCGTCACCGTCGCTGTAATCACGACTCCAGACTCGTTTTATTTTGTCTCTTTGAACCGTTTATTTTTCCGACGTAATTGATGAATCGTGATCTCAGGTGAATGGCATTTCACGCCAAAATGGGACATGTGACTAACCGTACCATTTTTGCCCTTTCCTTCCGATTTCTTATTTGCACGGCAGCTTGGAGGTGAAATCGTTTGTTTGCTATTTTCGTTTTTCTTTGGACTGATGGTGCCCACTTAAAATTGCTCATCCTTGTTGAGCATCACGTAATCGGTCAATGTAAACGATATGGTGGTGTTAATGGCTCGGGCACGCATAAAAACGTATTGGCCCGATGTAATTGCTTGTAAAGTTGGAACTCGTTGGGAACTATTACCTGCGTCGGTGTGTACTGCTGTGGAGGGGACAGTTCCCGTGCTCCCTTCCCAATTTTATTTTTTAGTTTCATCGTTTTTAAATATCTATTTGCCTCAGAAAATAGCTGAATAAATTGGGAGTACCTACTATAAAAATGCACCACTGCCTCGTTACTCGTGTGTTAGTTGACCCAGCTCCGCAGTGCCAATTCAAACTACCATAGAGCGCCTCGTATTCAAGAACCGTTTCGTAATCGGATAAGGAAGGGTTTCATATGGGAATTAACTACGGTCCTAAGATTGTTTCGTCACCATCATTGCCTAGTAGACGGTTTGGCGTGCATCTGGAGATGGAGTAATGGCGATTTTTAGACCTTCCTATCTGACTTCGGATGCTTAAGCTAAAATTTACGACTCTAAACCGTTGAGCAGTCTATGAGGTCGACGCTCAACTTTCACGCACCGCCAGCCGGGAGATGCCAGGGTGAAGTTACATTGTCACCCCGCTTTAGAATAAGAGCCATTCCGACGTCTTTTTATGACAATTTCACTCTTCAGCTGGATAAGCGCTCATGCTCCGTAAAAGGAGTCTCTCTCTCTCTCTCTCACTCCCTACACCTTCGGATCTCTGGTTATCCGTGCGTGAAGCGTGGCACGCGACTGAATGCGTCTGGGATTGCATCTGGAAGTGACAAGCGTGCAAGAAGTATGTGTGTGTGTGCATGTGAACCGAGATCCGCGTGTGCAGTCTTAAGCGAGAAAGTGGCGCCTTGCCTGCAGCCATTCTAATGTGACGCTCTTTCGCCCTTCTCCAAGGGAATTACCTCCCACTCACCCAGATGCAAGGAATATAACGGGTAACTTCCTGTAACATTTTATACACACCATGGGTGTCTTCCGATAATAAAAGTGGAGGAGTGGGTGGAGGTTTACACGCTGATCGATCGGTCGTGATCGTAACCAATCATTACATGGTGGTCCATCGACGAGAAGGGCCGGGCAAAGGATTGGAAGCCCTACCTTTTGGAGTCAGGCTACATGACTCCTTTCCTATGCTGAATTCTTTCTTTCCTTGTGGGCTAATCACATTTCGGCCTATGAGGTGAATATTAATTATAGGAAATCCAATCAGATACTCGAGCATAGTCGTCAAGCTGTCTGTTTGCTGTGCGGGCGTACAGGAATCCAAATGGAATGTCTATCTCATCAGCCAATCATAGCCGAAAATTTTTCCAGACATATTTAGTTTTTTGATCTAGAATAGATGCTCCATATTTTTGAGCGAATTGTGAAAAGACTATCGTGAAGGGAGATGGGAAAGGAGAAACTGTTGAAGGAAGAAGAGGAAGACAAAATGCCGCTATGTTAATATGTGAAATTCTGAAGGTGGTATAGTTTTCAGAGACCGTGCAAAACCTACAGTACTCTGTACAGTATTTATAGTATTGATTTTATATTGGTTTCTATCGTAGCCTATGACGGTTCTCTTCTGAATAACTCTGGCATTAAGGATCTATTCTTTCTTCTCTTCATCGGTCTCTTCTTCGTCCTTATCATTTCATCTCTTCGTTCGCGACTCGTTCACTCTGATCCAGTTTTCCCCCCTTCACTTTGGTAACACGCGAACCCAGTTTCACTTTCACTGTTCCTCTGCTTTCTACTCGAAAGCACGCGATGTTTCCTTCCGTTGCAGGGGATGCTGCGTCGTGGGAGATTATTCTCTAGATTTCCGAAAAGTGTTGTGCGTGGCTGGGAGAAGTGATTTCGATTTGTGGTTTTAGGAAAGGAAGCGTATGTTTTACCGTCATTTCTTGTAGGTGCGGGATCGATTTCCTCGGGTAAGTTATGGCAAACGCTCTTGTGATGTTGGGGTGTTTTAGACGTGACTTACTGCAAGTCGTAAATGAGAAAATGTCAAATAAAAACGTCCGTTTTAAATTATACTGCAAATTAGAATGGGATGTTTAGCCAGCTATTTGAATCATGTACTTGAAAGCTTTAATTTTCCTTACTACTTGTGGTGTCAGATAACACGCACGTTTGCATTTTATGTTTAATATTGAAGCCACTGAGTATAATTATCTCCAGAACCTTTTCACATGATTCAAGTGTATGAGTAAAATCGACTAATCTATTAATGCATACAAATTGAATTTCAGAACTCCGGTAGTTAAAAGAGTATATCTTCCATGAATACTCATTCTCGTCTTATTGAAAAAAAATACATAGCCATTTTTCAGTGGGAGTGAATTTAGTATCTTCAGGGGCAAGATGTTGGTGAGGAAGAAATTCGTTAGATTTTAGTTTTTTATTTAATTTATAGCATCTGGCCCATCCACAGAAGTTATCATCTTCAAACCCCATTGCTCCTTCCATCGGCGTACCGAAATTTAAGTCATCCCCAATGCATTGACAACTTAACGACTCCAGTTTCGCGCGAACTGAAATGTGTGTGTAGGTAATATTTAATTAACCTCGGGTGCATGTTTTTACGCGACGGGGCATATGGTGCTGTAGTTACAGCCTCTAAATCCAACTCCTCCGTTGAGTCCCCGTCATATTTCTTATATATTTTTGAGCCACTTCATTAACCACATAGCTTATCCAAATTTCTTGCTCGTAAATCTGTAGAACGGTTGTTTCAAGCACGATTTGACCATTACTCTTTAGGCACTCCCAACTACTGTTATAAATCAACCGCAATCACTGCGACCTTCCATGTTTGTAGTAGCGAAAGCAAACTGATCCTTAATTGGTATCTTTTGCCGGTTGTTCGATGCTTATTTTTGTCCTTGCATATGTGATTAATGGTGTTTATCCGAGTGTATAGAGATTTAAGTCATATTGAAGAAATCATAGTGAAATCTTTTAATCTTTCGTTTCGTCTAAGTTCTGATTATTTTTTAATCGAAAGGTCTTACATTTGAATTCCGTATTAGGAATTTGAATTGTTTGGTATTTGCTTTGGGGCCTTCTCCCACTTTTGTTGTTTCACATTGATATTGCGGAATAGTTTCAGACCTCTACAAATATGTTATAGATGAGAAACCAAGTTCCGCGGACATTCGTCGTTTTTCAAACTTATGTGCCTCATGTACTTTATTCTATAGTTATAATTAATACCCTTTATTAATCGTAACAAAGGCATCGTTTTTCTCTTTAAGTTAAAATTAAATGCATTACACAGTACTGGCCAATTACTTCGAGATAGATGGTGTCGTGCCTTGCCTGAAACCTGAAAACGAAGGTCTTCGCTATTTTGCTGTAGCTCTTATAATAGTTGCCGCAACACCTGTGCACTAATATTAGTGCAATACTTTTTTCTTCTATTTGTTTCTTTTCTTTCCAATCTTGTTTTGGGTGCGTCTGCAGGGTAAAATGTCGCCCGCTGCAATCGAGTATTAATTGTTTACTGTTTAAATCCACTTAAACGCCACTCCCAAGGTTGAACTTAACGGGATGTATTGATCATTTCCGTCGGGTTGACGCTTGTGATGACGTCTTTTATCTCAAAGCCGTACAAATCCGTCCACTCCAACAAAGATATTCTCGTGAGACACCTAATTCTACTTTCTGATGGTATTTTACTTCAAAAATCGGTTTACTACAGCTTTCCTTCCACCAACATCCTCCCTTCCCTAAAATTTCGAGCCCTTGCTTCCACTCGCTCTTCACCAGCATCACAAGAAAGTCTTAAGATGCGCCTCGACTAAAGGAATGTTATTCCGCTTACCTTCGACGCGTGAATTGTATTTTGAGTTATTTTCATGGCGTCGAAGTAGAAAGCCCATGCCCGCGTCTATCAGGGTCGATGAAACTAGACACACCGAATCGTGCGTTCGATTATGATACGGTGTCGTCGTTATTCAAATCGTCCCACTTAACTGTCATCCACCGAGCCAGGGCCGCCAAATGCAATGAAAAGACTCGATTCTTCACCGACCGACCCTGTGTGACTCACGTTCTCGAAAGCCGCTCCGCGTGGGCGTGCCTTCATTTTTTTTGGAGAGTCCGTCCCGCGCCATTCATAGGCCCCTCGCGCGACAATCCATCACCCGTAAGCGGACCGCCACCGTGCCATTCTTCGACGCGGAGGTCATCGCGGAAGATCGGAAACTTATATCTTTTTTGTGGAAGACAATGGCCACTCGGGCTGCGCGCATTTGGCATAAGGGAAACTGGAATTGAGGCTGGAATTAGAAAACTGAGCGATGTGGAATTCGTGTGGGCAGGGGTAGGGGCGGGTCGACCGGAGCAGGTGGCGGGAGATAACCTCTCCCGATGCGACTGAGGAGGATTTGCTTATCTGTTTGTCGTCCAAACCATTATGGTTCGTATTCCAGCGCGCTTCCACTAACCAAATTACACGTTTATTTGTGCATCTTCTGCAGCGCTTACCGCCGTTATGCATCCTCTCGGCCTGCAGATGGATGTCTCTTGAAGTAGCAGTGCCCCAACAATGGCCCGCATGGCAGCGGGAGCGGTAGTTAACGGGACGCGTGGGAGGGCAACTCATGAGTAGACGTTCTTTAGGCCATTGGGAGATATATGGGTGATTTAGGGGTGGAGTGAATAATTTTGGGGCGGAGGAAGGGTGGGCAGGGATCCAGGGACAACATTAGGGTACTCACGACGAGAAGCGGGAGAGGGTACAATGGACGTCCCATCCGACAGCACTCGAGGAGAGATCGGAGCATCGCTGAACTTGACTGTTGGTTCATATTCTGGACGTGAATCCTTCTTTGTACGTATTGGATGTAAATAATGAACGTTGATATAGGTTTCTGAATACAAAAAAAACTTCAAATAAATTATCCCAGGATGATCTGGTTCCCCTCTGCTTCGTGGCTTTACTGCGGTACAAATAGTTTGGCTATCAGTCATAGACTGTCCCACAATTTTTGGTTAATCCATGAAAAACAGTTATTATTAAGATATCATTTACTGAATTTCGTGTGAGAATTAGTAGAAATAGATTTATGACACAAAACATTAAAATTGTAAATTGACTGGAGTAGGTTCAATGGATAGGAAATAAAAAGTTTTCTGGCATCCTTATTTTTTAGCTTCATTTGTTTTGATCTTTAAAATTTACAGTCCTTTAATTTTCTTGCTCGACTTCACCGTTCTTCTTATCACTTAAAATTTATCACTAACTAATTTTTATTGGCAATAATTCAGCCCCTGACGAAGGAAGAGCAATCCCAGGTAGGCTGAACCGTGTTCATTTTAATTTTACATAGAAAACACGAATTAACCGTAAGAGTGATGTTGCGGTATGTTTTGGGACAGTTCCCAACTACATGCTCCAGGAAAACTAAGTGATATTATATTGGTGGTGGATGGACGATTGAAGAGTCTGACTGGATTTAGATAGTTTTTTTAAGCGTTCCTTATGACCGAGAAAAATCTTACGACAGGGTCAAGTCACCTTCAAGAGGCAAGGGAAAGCAAAACATGTGGCGAAGTGAAAATAAATCAGTGTGCGGAACTTCGGGTCTTCTCGGAATTGATAAGCGTTCCATCTTTCCTTTATTTAGTTCCATAAATGTTAAGTGAACCTGTCCCCTTTTAATGCGGGGAAACTCGGATGGCGTGATTTGAAAAAAAAATCGAGAAAACGATTGGAGGGAAGAGAGTGTGTGTTTCTTATGTTCTTCTCTCGAGATTTGGCCGAGTGCCCAAGCTCAAAAGGCGACTTCCCGACGTCTTCTGGTAAGCCCATCACGTGTTTGGGTGAGAGGTGGGAGGGAAGACCTAGATGGGTGGGGAGTGGAGGGAAGGAGGAGCCGGTCGGTTTCTCCATGGGAACGCGACAGTCTAGGAAGGGAAGGCAAAGAGATTTGAGCGGAAGGAGGGGAGGGGCGTTGATTGTTTCATTGAGCAGGGGGGGTGGGGGTGGGAGGAGTGAGGGAAAAATAGTGAAAGGGGGAGGGAGTCGTGGGAAACTTTCGATAGTAATACATGGGTGTGGAACGGACGGTGTTGGGGCTCATACAGTACCTGCGCAGGATAAATGTCCCCACAACATATTTTTTTTCTTTTGCTCAGGACCTGCTGCGGTCAATGAATCTCGTTTTCCTGTCCGCCAAGTTGGAAAGGACTTGAACTATCCGGCAAAAAAATGTTGCCTCTGCCCACATTTTTCCGGAACGTTTGGAATTCTGTTTTTTTATTCTTGGAAATATGTTGTGGAGATCTCTCTGAAGCACGTTCACCCATCTGCTTAATTTTTGAAAGAGAGAATTCTTATGGTTTGCCATGTGGCCTCTGCTAGGGATTTATTTTAGGTACTGAATTATTTTCTGCACGAAAAATGTGCATTACGTCCGTGAACGTCCGCCCGTGTAATTTTATGCTACGACGTAATGACCTGTCACACACCCCAACGGTGGCTTGCAGGGTATTATGTAGATATTGATAATGACACGAGATATACAGCTACCGACTACAATTAAAGTCCAGAGGAACAAGTGTTAAAGTTTAGGTGCAGTAATAGTTCTTAACGAAGCTGAAATCATGGGTTTTGATATCACTTGGCTGCCAGGGTCATACCCGTTAGCCTACAAATTGTTCGGGAATATTATTAAAGCATTGATCGACGCGTGGAGCATCAATCAACGCATTTTTCTTATAATCCTGCGAATCTTGTTGGCCTTATCCTTTCGAAAGGTGCTTATTATTATTGTGTCCCACCCGTAGATTCTCCACGTATCTCTTTGTTGTGGCAAGCGGAGCAACAAAGCCATCCATACCCACGGTATGCCTAGCCTTACTTTGCATGCAAATAATGATGAAGAAAATTTGTGGCATCTCGTTGTAATGAAAACGGGAGCATAAGGAGGGATGAGCAGTATTGCCGCTACCTTAAGTTCTAGTTGGCAAGCTGCATTTTGTTTTACAGAAAAGTAACGAGTTACATGCTGAAATGCTCTGAGGGTGTGGAGAATTAGCGATATCCCATGACGTCAGTCTTCGTGACATTTTCAATTTGAAACTTTTCCTCGGGTTTGAGGACGTTATCCACCAAATCCTTGGTTCTTTTCAATGTTCTACTCAGCTCTCTGTTTCACTTATTTCCTCTGTGTTTCCTTTATATCCAATTTCACCTCCTTTTCTAAGTTATGTAGATAGGCAAGTACAAATTAGTATGTGCAAATATGTAATATTTGTAGTGGGTCAGTATTATCAATACATTGTGTTTGAAGTAATGAGTAGCTTGGCAAATGAAAAGAGATACTTCTGAGCCGAGTATTGTTAACGGTAGAAAGAATATAATTCTTTAAAAGCAGCTTGCAGAATCCTGATACATATACATAGTTCATCGGTTGTTCTTCATTTCGCCATCGTATTTTATTCCTGAAATGCCCTTGAATGGACCATATCAGTGGACAACGTGCCTTTATAATCCTTTCTTCGAGAGTCGATTTAGTCGATTGCAATATCGTCTTTTCTTGAAGTCACCTGACGCGGGAACCTGGACGAGTCTTACACTCACATAAGAGGAGATTGGTTGCGTAACGTCATAGTGCTAGATTCATAGAATTTCCTCAAGGTCCAGTGTCAGGGGTTAGTAAATCAATTTAGCACAGACAGATATTTTTACTTTCGTTTTGCCTTCTCCTGCGACATGGAGTCTCGATCTGAAATCCGGTTCGGAATAACGGTAAAGAAATGTTTCAGAGTGGACGGTGAGCCAATATCCGGACGTGGTTTAATTTTGATTTGCATACGGAATTCAGCGAACGGAATGTGGGTGTGATGTCCCCTGAAGCTTGAAAGTCTTTTAGTTGCTGGAGTTAAGACGGCAGGCGTTAATTACTCTCTCGCCCACAACATTGCTAATGAACCTATGAATGAGGAATGGCTGCTTGGGAGTGGGTGAGATCATCTGGGATGGTCAATGGAAGGCCTTGTTCAATTCTGTGAAAGATATTCTCTTATTTTTTTCAGATGCTATCTCTTAATTAATTGGCTAAGTGGAAGAGGTCTAAAATTCGGAATTGCCCATTATTTAACCAATCATGAGCAGTGCCATTTTTCTCCAAGTCGTATTATATTTCGGTTTCCTATGTGTCAGTCTATATTGAAGCCAATGATTATTTCGAAGCATATTAACCGATGTTTATCGTAGGATAGACACAAAATCGGTATCAGAGGTGGATGAATCTCACAATCATTTATTGCGGTAGATCTATGCATTATTACAGGTGTGACTGGTCAATATTCTTCATGTGATGTTACTTTCCTTATGTTTTATCATTGTAAGCACTCGAAAATCTGGATGATAAGGTCGTATAGTAACGTTTTCTCCTCCGATACGGCTGGCAGTATCCACTTTATGCCCTAGAGTTGTTCTTTTCCTTCGCCAATCTATCTCATTACTCTCCCTTGCTTCACCTTCGCTAATCATCATCTTTTAAATAGCTTACTTTCTATTATTTACACACTCCCGATTTTACTTATTTTCTAGGCCCACGTTCAGCCGTATTTATGCATTGAAATTATTATCTCCAGCCATTAGTAATATTACTATGATTATGCATTGAAATTATTATCTTCAGCCATTAGTAATATTACTATGATCTCATTTTTTTCAATCCCTAAAAAGAATACTTCCCCTCAACCCACATTTGAATCTATTCTCTGCAAAATCTCTCACTGCCTATGCGCTCTAGCGTAAGAAGAAAATGAACCGTTGAGAAGGAATGCATTTCGATTTTGCGATTCAGGTTTTGCTAAATAAATTTATTTCCTTTCACTTGATCCGATGGGCTACGTAGTAAAAGCAGATCAAATTGACCAGAATAGAAAAAAAACTTCGTAGCTCGAGCGCTGTATCTATTCGCCATTCAGATTCTCCAAACGGAACTCTGGTGATGTTAATGCATGAGTGGCGAGTGAAAGCATTCAACCATCGCTGTTCGATCGGTCGGTTGATTAGTCAATGGGCGAAAAGGCGACTTCATTCGATTGGCGCTCTTAGTGTGGCGGGAGGGGAGCCCGTAGATAGGAGCTCCATGTGACACCTCGTCGTCTTCCGCAATCTTAGCTTCTCCGTGCCCACCCCCCACTTCTAGCACGTGACCCAATAATATGCACGTTCGCTTTTCACGCTCTCGTGGTACATCATCCGTGTCGTCCTAGTTTCTTCCTTCTAGCTTTTATAGCCATAGAAGATGAGTCATCTTTAGAAGACAATCCGAAAGACATGCGGGAGACATGCAACTCGATGGTCAATAAGCGTAAGATTCTATTCAATATTGTATTGGACCCATTTTATTAAAACATGCATCACAAGCCGACTCTTAGGCAATTGCATGCGTGGTTATTGATTTTTAAAATTTTATTATAACAATATACATATACAATATACATAATTACGAACATCATAATACCTCCTTGACTATATTAATGGATTAATAAATAGATTTCACTTAAGGAAGATGGAATCCCGAACCTTAAATTGATAAGTAATACTATGCGTACGAAAAATTATCCATTAATTCTTTTTCTTTAAATTATCCTTTCTCTTAATTCACAGCCAATCACATTGCTTTGTCCGAACTAATACGTATTAGAGTCTTGCGGACAGATTCTTCTCAACCGTGTTCACTAGAACGCTATTCTATTCTAACTATTCGCTCCATCATCTGACTGTAGAGACATGGCGGATGTTTATCGTTGTCTTATTTCCTTCAGCGAATGTATCTCATTATAATTCTGAATACACATTTAACAATTCGAATATGCCTCAGTAATTATACATACCTAACTAATAAAAATGAGGGGTAAATAGGGACGGAATATTTATATTGTGTTGTCAACTTAATATGCAGTGTGAAAACTAGATACTGAACGGTGAAACATTAAATCTCGGCATTAAATTCCATTTCATCTCGCCCCTCCGGGTTTGATATTTTAGTTCACCGACTCCATTCCCATTAATGGCAAATTTCAGTATCCTCCCGATTCAAATTTACAGATTAACTATCTGGCCATTACCATGTCGTCCCGCTTAGCGTGGCATCGCCCATTTTTTACCTGCCCCGCTGAAATTGTAGCCCCATGAGGGAAAGGCGAACGGAATACAGAACACCCTTTGATGCAGAATGATTTCTTCTCCCTTCCCCTCACCCCCTTCCTTCCGACACAATCACTCCCCTCCAGTCTCTCACGGGCTCGCTCCGCGGTGGCCATATTTTTTACACCGAACCGTCACGCCCCTCTCGAGGACGTCCCCGCAACGACGCTCCATCCTCTCCGGGGATAAACAACGAACGAATTAAAAGAATAGGAAAGGGGAGGTGAGAGAGGAAGAGGAGGACGTCTAGCGGGGTCGTTAAAATGTAAATAACAACGGCGTGGGGGGGGGGAGTTTTGAAATGGAATCAGTTTCCAGCGGTTAGGGGAGCGGGATCCGTGGCCTGGGACATCAATCTGCAACGGCGGCGTGGACGGCCTGGCGGGGGGCGGGGGGAGGGGGGAGAGAGGGGGGGAGGTCCGTGGTGAGTCAACCCCCCGGCAGCCTTCGTGAGTCGCGGCCAATTGCGCGGGGGAGGGTGTGGTGGATGATGAGGAGGCAGGACCCGACGAAGAGGAGGCCTTCCATGCCCGCGCCTTCATTTTGGAAGGGTTGCAGCTGGTTGTGCTCATTCATTCTGAAACGGTCAGGACATGGTAGGGTTGTGTCTAGCTGCCCCTGGGGTTGGCTCTTCTTCCCAATTTAGCTAAAAAAATGGGATATTATTATTGTAAATTAACAATCTTAAACGTTTTAGCGTACAAAAATGCCGTAAGTAATGACCCCCCGCGTTCTTATAAATGTTAATATTTACGAAAACCTTTGAGGAAACTCTCAAGTTTAATATATCGTGCCGTGTAATATATCCGAAACACGAATGATGTTAGCTAAAATTAAAAAGAATGCTGAAAGTAATCATGTAAAAATACCATGCGTCTGTACTGAATTAATAAAAATGAAGAATTTGAAGTTATGGTGTGATACAAGAAAAGATTAAGTAAAAGAAATGGTTTGGGAGTAAAATTATTGACGGCAGTACAAATATATATAAACATGGATAATATTAACCAAATATAAAATTATTTTAATTTTATTTTAGCCATGAAAGTTAAAATATAATGCAGATGATAAGTATTTGAACCCATACGTTGCGACTGCACGCTATTATTCCACTGAATTGATTAACAAGTGTGAAGCTTATGAAACTGAGGCCGCAAGTGAGAAGGTTCGTGGCTGGTGACCCTTCATCTCTTGTTCATAATCCCGTTTGCAACGAACACACACAGATTGACTTTTTTTTACTGGTGACGATACCATGACTACGCCTGTGGTAGATTCAAGTGGATGATGGAGTGTGCTTGCTGAATGTACGTGCATCGCCGGGAGGTCGCGGCAATGAAGGACGAATGCTATCCATGAGGATGAAGGATAAGTGAGGTCTCACATCATCGTCTGAGGCCTCGTTCTTTTTTTATGGATGTGTGCATTATGTACGCATAGACTACGAATGTATTCGATTATTTTCATGACGAAATAAGGAGATCTCCCATGAACACGCAGTGACACAGTCGCCAAAAAGGCTCGAGCCATGATGTTGTCGGCCTACGCCTTCGGCCATCCTGATGGAATCGTGAGTAGCGAGCGTAGTCTTAATTATATCTCTTCAAGAGCTGTGCTTTGGTGTTGCGACGTGCATTAATAATCAACAAAAAGTGTGCATCTGTCAGGTCTTGAGAAGGTTTGTGGAACTCTGCTGCTACGAGGCGGTGTCAAAACCTAAATTGCACGTGTGTGAAAAGAAAGAAGGATTTAACATTCGGGGAATTTTTTAAATTCACACGGAATCGCAATAATTCAACGGCTTCTTTTAGACGCATTCATCAAGTCTAATCAAGTACTTGTATCACCGCATTGCCAGTTTTTCCATACTTTATGCAAAAAACTGTCTTCCTACGCATGATAACCACTCTCGCGCCGGCCTTCCCTGCGGGTGATCGCCGCCGTTATCCATCCACCTATTCTTGAATAACTCACTCCATTTTGTTACCAACTTGCGCGTTATTCCATCGTCACCACAAACTTATAATAATTGACTATGAATTTCAGTGGTATTACAAATGCTTTTCCCACCCTCAAAAAATGAGTTACTAAACGAATTTCCAATTTGGACGTCACTCGTAACGGACACGCCATCTTTCATTACTCATATCATAGTGTCCCAGCCTCTTTCCCTAAAGTAAAATTACTTAGGCAAGAATGTAAAGGCGTAGCAAAATATCTCTTATATTAAAAAAATCTTATGAACGAATATTACTTAATTTTTGGTCTCCCCCTCGTATCTAACCATTCTTATGCTTTTTCAGAGGATTCTTTACACATCTGTTTGCATGAATTTTTTTACAAATAACTTTTGGCTATAGGGTAGTCTGTCCCGAATTAATAATAAGAGATTATTTAAAACACTTATTCAACTAAAATTTGAACTATTTTTCATTAAAAGATTAATTAGAACTTAATTAAAAATAAGACATTCTTTCGCATATGGGATTTCACAAAAATAAATTTCGCCACTTCTGTTTTAAGATGTTTCAATCAATCATTAAATGCAGTAAGAATAGGCTAAATTAAAGATGGTGTTAAATATCAGGAATTGAAGAAGGAAGCAGTTGGAGTGAAGGACATTTAAAAAAATTATAATTTTGTTGTATAAAGTTGTTTCTTAAGGAATTATTCACTGAAGTGGTAGGTGGTTGGTAGGAGATATTCTTTTGATTATGTAAAATACCTAATATTAACAAATAATTTGAGATCACTCCCAAGATAAATTTATTTAAACATTAAACATGAATTATGTCTTTAATATTACATTTTCACTAGTTCCTTATGTTTTATCCCCATCCCGTAGTACTCACAATAGCCTCCACGACCCAGAAACAAAGAGCCTTAGGTCATTTCAAATAGTAGGGCACGACTGCTAAGTTTCGTGGACCAAAGCCGATTACTGCCGAGGCAGGTAGTGGAGGGGACTCATTCAAACACAGGCACGATTCGTTTATAAAGCCATTCGGAAACTAGCTTCAGGAATAAAATTTCTTTTAGATATAGAAGTGACATGTGGTGAAGAAAGGCCGGCCTAAGAGTGGCAACATAATCTCGGATTTGCGAAACAGCGACTAGTGTGGTCAGTCCATTTTTGCTGTCCATGTTTTCTCCCCGCCAGACGAAGCTTGTTACGATAGCTGCCTCTGAACATGGATGACGATATAACAACTGCGACTCACTTTCCAGCGAAAGGTTTTCGATTCTTGAGTTGAAATCTTTATTAGGCGCACTGGCACGATTGTCCATTGTCATGGTTCTTACAGCATTGTGACTTGATGAAACGTGTTGGATGCAATGAAATCGCGTGCCCTTCTCGGGACCCTCAACGTTTTGTTATTTGCATTTCTAATTACAAAACTAATTTCAATTCTCTCCATTTGAAATGATCAGCTTAAAATCTTAATATTTTACTATAATACTATTTTAAACAGATCAAATGAAATTAGTATTTCTATGTTCTCTTCCAATTATTCCCTTTATGCTGTCAACAACGAAAACGATTGCCGATATAAAAGGGATCCGAATTTGACATTAGAGTTGGAGTTTTCACGTGTGGAATTATTTGCGTAGGATGTGAAGAGCCTTAGAATTGGATGAAACGATAAGTGGGCCACGTGGTCATGAACAATTAAATTGTCCGCGTTTGTTATGAAGATATTACTATCATTCAAATTATATATAAAACCTAAAATTAGGAAAGGTAAGTCATAAACTACTGTCCTGGAAAAAGCCGCTCTTCCGTGTTATGTATCTCTTTCTAAACCATGAAACATTTCTTTTTATCAAAATCCCCTGGCTGAATGGTGAAATCCTTTAAATTGTGTCCTCCCTTGATCAATAAGGATGGTTTCCCTGATTCTTTACTAGTAAATTGATTAAAGGAATTTAACTATGAATGAGCAAAGAAATTAATAGGTAAATTCTGCGAGGAATGACTTAAAGTCATTTTATTTTTGCTACGAAAAACTATTATCTTACAGTCTATATAGGTTCAAGAATATCTTTTTGATCAAACCCGGATCCTTAGGCTAACATCTTTCATAAGGTTTTACCGTATTACGAAGAGGGAATTACTGTTTTACTATTTTTACAATTTGTATTTTTCATAAAGTAGTCCGCCTAATAGCATTAAGTTCACTAAACCGATAATCAAGTTCTTTAATGGCCTGGCTCTAAGTGATTTGATGAAAGCAGGGTTCGATGTTTACCTAATCCAAATAACCCTCGATTTCCCTTCAGTAGAATTTCAAAAGATTTAATGATAGAAAAGATTTTATATCGGACTTGTCAGGCAATGCAGTTTTAATGGCAGATTGAACGTGCGATCGGAGTTTTAAATTTGAAATGTTCCTAGCAGCAACCCAGCCCCTGTCGTTATTCCTACTTCCAAGTCTGTGGTTCACACCCATGCCATATGTCATTTTATCATTTGAAAATTCAAGGATGTCACGCCGAATGAACTATGTTATGCAACACCTACTTTCTCTGTTGACCAAGAATGATATATTTTTATTTTATTGCGATGTCAGGTAGTTTATTATATTTCTTTAGTTTCTATGCATACCGAGAAATATTCTCTTTTTTAATTATCTGGAGGTGTTGACAAAGCTTCCTCCTGGTCTTACAGACGAGTTTGAAGTTTTGTTTGAAAAAAATTGCGCATAAAACATTATGCTATATTAAGCGACAGCGGTACTTCGGGAGTCTGAAACCTTACTAAATAGAAATCTTCCAGGCTGATGTATCACCAAAATTTTCATTACTTACGATTTAGAGGTATATATGTACTCGTATTTTGTGATTGATATGTAATTTTAAATTAGGTTTTCAGATTATTTCACTTAGGTTTGGCTGCAATTACGATTTGAGGTAAATATTAAAGACCCTTCGGCGATTGTTTTGAGTGAGGACACAGATGTAATTCAAAAAAGATCTCCACTGCATTTGTAAAATAGATTTTACGTAAGGAAAGTGCTACAGTAGTAATAGGTAATTTTTTAAGCCTATCTAGTAATGGAGATCGCAAACCAGGTTGAAGCCTTTAGATAGGTATTGAATATCGAAGCATACCTCTGGCACTGAGGGAATTATGAAGGATACACACTAGGAGAGAGTTCGAGAGATTCAATCCCTGTAAAATAAATATATTGGCTCCGGAACTGATAGATTTAAATATCGTTCTTCCTTCACACAATTCGCATTTGCAGCAAAACGTAAATTAATCATCACTACAATTTTGATAAAGCATCTCATTGATATCTTTCACTCTGTTCACGATCAGAGCGTATTGAGAAGGTTATGTTCATCCCTTGACGCACGTCCTCATGGCGAATGGCTGGGTATGACGTAAATGATATTTGTATTTTAGCACTATGGCTGATAGGTCTCGCCAATTTTCTCAACTCTCAACCCCCGTTATATATTTCACGCCTATTTTTTCCACGAAGAAAATTGCCGACGTTAGTGAAAGTCGGGAGTGTGAATATTAACTCGATCCTCCGAAGGCGCCGAGCACATCTCAATCGTTTCATGTATTTCTGAGTGCAGTGTTTCCTTAATAGATGGGGAGGAGAATAATTCAAACGGTTCTGGTCACGTGAGCTGGCTGTCTCTTACAATTAGTAGGTGGCTGCTCCGTCCAGCTATGTCTGCGATGCACGCGCATCATGTCCCCGTTCCACTCTCTGGGCGCCGGCTCCCCCCCCTGCAAATGCGCCCTCAATAGAACGGACGCCTCGGCTCCCTATCCCTCCATCCTGCAACCCCCCCCCCCCCCCCCTCCC
>LYUA01000222.1:394307-411077 GCA_002093875.1 Calopteryx splendens | reverse complement strand
GGGGGGGGGGGGGGGGGGGGGAAGGCGGCGAGGGCGAGTGCGTGGGGTTTCCCTCCTCCCACCGAACACGCGCCTCCGCGCGCCCCCCTTTCCTTCCGCGCCCAGATTTTTCGCGATGACATTTTCCCGGTGAGAGAAAGACACGGCGGAGGCGTGGCTTGGGCCGGGCAGTGCGCGTATCAACGCTCTTGACACAGTCATTTGTTTTTCGCGCACCCTCCTCGCGACACCCGAGAGGATGGGCGGGGAGTGTGGTCACACAGCTGCGCGCTCACCCACCGCTCCTCCTCCCCTCTCTTATGTATCTCTCTCTTCGCTTCTCTCTCTTCTCTTTTTCTCTCGCTTTTTATCCGTCTTGTCCTTCTCTCCTCCTGCCCTCTCACCCTCCCCAGTCCTCACGAAGACGCCCACCGCCACACACGCGAGAGAACGTCCGCCCTCTGACCCCTCCTCGTCCTCCGGAGGCCCACCCCGCACCGGGGCTGCCAACCACCGGCGGTGATGACCGCCGCCGACAAAACATTATGAGCGCGCTGTCGTTATTAATTTTGATATCGTACTTGGAGGTATTTGTTTCCAATGCCCCAGGCCAGAGGTTATAAATAAATATGCAATGGGATTAAATTTTACGCAAAAATTTACGCAATTAAATTATGTAGGCATACAATGTTTTTTAAATTAGGTTATTATATTTTTGTGTGTTTTTAGATTTTACTATTAGCTGTTATTTAGTGTTAGCTTAGTTTTTAGCTTTTACTATTAGCTGTTATTAGGTAGATTACCAATAGAAATAATAATATAATTATTTTTTTGAAACAATATTTATTTTTGCATTTCGCCAGGCATCGTTGAAAGCTTTACAAAGGATATTTTTTTCTTACTATATATTATGTTGTTCAGTAGATAGTATTTAATGCTTTAAATACTGACAGTGTGAATATCGCTTGTGATGTTTAAATGGTTGCTATTTGACTTTTCAAGACTTTTTAATGACTATTTTTTATCATATAGCTTTCAAATGCTGACCGCTCACTTTTCTCCTATAAACAAGCACGGAGTACTGTGAGCTTACGTAGGAAACGCGAAAATTCGACTCGGCGTGCGACGAGGTTACCCCCCCTCCCCCAATTTGTACCGCTGTCTTGTGTAAAACAAAATTGAGTCGCGCAAGTACTTGGCTTTTTACTGCGAACTGCGAAGGGTGGTTATAAAAATTGAACACCGATACTAATTAAAATGCTTCAAAAACATAAAAATAATTTCGTTTGCGTCAAATTAACTCGAACCCGGTTTCCTTCGAATGACTGCCGAAACTACGGAACCTAACCATCTCGGCTTCTCTCCGATGTAACCATCATTTGTGCATGCCTATCAGAAAAATTCAGAGGGATTTATTTGAAATACCTAGATTTCGGGTTTTGAATTAATAAAAATATTTTAAAATTAAAAGTCGAAATAGGGAGTATTATGTCAAATTTTATGCATTGGAAAGCTTAGCTAGTTTTCAATGCCGTATATTATCGATTTTTTATTAATTTGTTGCCTACATTTATACCTATAGGTATACCCTTTAAAAACGTAAACGTAACTCTTGATTTGTTAAAATGTTTAATCTGGGTTTCAGTTTTTGTCAAAATTTGATGTGGCTTCTCTGTTTTTGGCCACAGGTCCATTTTCATGACTATTATTTAATAATAAAATAGTGTTGGTATCGAATGTGCCCACTTTCATGGCCTGGCTCAAATCAATGTCAAAACCAGCTTTAATTGTCATTGAAAGCTGGCATTGTTTAATTCTAATTCTACGTAAATGTCTTAAATTCAGCGCCAAATAGAAGCATGCTTTAATTAATTTATGCATATAGGTATTTAAGATGCAAAGTGAATTTAATCTCATAATGCTATTCAGAAGGCAATTCGAAAGGAATCGGAAGTTGTGGCATTCGTGGATATTACAGTGGGCAGTCATTTTTTACCGGTTTACCTTTGACATGTATGCAAATTCAGATTTTTTCCGACCGAAATGAAAAAAAACGGAAGAACAATCATAATTTTTTTGCGGTAGGAGAATAAATTTGAAGGGCGGTTGGCAGCGCTGACCAACGCTGTCCCTCCTCCATCACACTAGCACGGCGCTGCGCCCCACCTCGGCAGAAGTGGAACTAACTCTCTTCGGCTGATCCCCCGCATGTCCTCCTCCGACGCCCCCACCTAGCCAGCCCCCCCCCTCCACCATCCCCTGACCATTCTCCATCCTCCTCCCTCGATTGTCCCTCGACGTCCCAAGGGGAGGAACGCGCGGAGGAGGAATGAGGTAGGGCGTGGCGTGGCAATGGACTAGGCGGTGGGAGGGAGAGTGAGGGAGGCGGAGGGCACCTTATTCCCTTTACCCTTGACTCGCTCGCCTAAAATGGACACTGCGTATGTGCGCACTTCCTCCGCGATAAGATCCACCGAGCATCCACTGCCACTCTCTCTCTCTCTTTCTCGAGCCAAATGATTTATCCACTCCACTCTCTTTGCCTGCTGATCGAGTCCTGGATTCCCCGAGTTATTTTCAAAGAATTTACTTCAATAAACTTTCTCTCCCAGTCATTCTTCTTAACCACGATCGACTTTTCTTTAATATTTTCACGGCAGATTCCAAATCTTGTGGGACCTGGAAGTCCACCTGGTGTGAAGTATATATTTTTAGTGAACTATAGGCATTCCTTATCGAATGGTATATCTAAGAGTTGTGTGGATGTTATGACAGCGGTATGAAATGCGGGCCGCGAAAATTCCATGGCAATTACTTCTGCAGTAGGAAGCCAAATGAAAAACACTTTCTAAAAGACTGGTTTTTGCCTGCTGTAACGTTGCAGCGGGATATAACCTTTACGAGGTTACAAACTCCTACAGGTTTACACCGTTTTTGGTCTCATTCCTGTTCCCTCTGTAGGTATTAGGTATTTTTTGGGAAGCCTCACGTCATTGATCCCCCTAACAGAATGTTTACCAGCATGGAATATGCGTACATATTATTCCTGTGCGTTTCTCGTGAATTTTCATTTAAAATTATGTAAATGGTAAAATGTATTGGTTTACATGTTTTGTAATGCTAAAATTCAAAATCATGACTTTTGAAGAGTGAGCGAGATAGTGTAAAAATTAGTCTTTTTGGGACGCGTATGTGTAGTATAATGGAAAAAGGGAGTTCGAGAGAGAGAAAGAAAGAAGAAGTATTAGAATTAGGCTGGGGAAGAGAGAAAGTTGCTTCAGGATTCTCGAAGACGTCATGAAAGGGTGAATGAGAGATATTAATAGTTAGTGGGATGTTGAAAACATATAGACGGGAGGGCATTAGGCGTGTTGGTAAGAGTGTTTGTAGAGTAGAAAAAATTAAAGGAACTTGGGTGTCATGAAAGGGGGTAGAGTTGACAGTAGTCTAGAGAAGAGAGTATTTAGCTATTTGCTGTACAGATTTTTTATTGAAGATGGATTCTTGAAGTTCTTGAAGATGGATAATAACGTGTCTTCCTAAGAATGCATTTGCACTGTAGACTACTTACATGTTTCTAAAGAAACTAAATTAAGCATAGAAACAGTATCATTACGAATACATATTGAGAATTCGTCGAGGCCACAATACCTTTCACACTTCTCTTTATATCCACATTGCGCACAAAAGTCACCATTGCACATGTAGGTTCCTTTCATATCGAGCATCTGACCCATTTAACACACTGCACTGGAGTTGAACATACAATGGCCGAATATTTGAAAGCATCCACGCGAGATTTATATACCAGCCAACTTTTCCTTTACCGGCACTCGTAATTTTTCAAAATAATGGCTCTATCGCAAGCTTCAGTTGTTTCATCCCTTATTCCATAAAACGTGGGTGAAAGCCTTTTATTTGAAGGGGTGGGTTGAATTATGCGCGACGCACAAATTCAAGGACCGCAGGATTTCGTCGCTCGGACTATAATTTTAATGCATTTTGCCCGGCAGTAAATATCGCTGGTGTCACATTGGTCAGGTATAATAACACCCCCAAATAGGTAATGCAAATGGTCTGCTGTGAGCCGATTTGAGCATGGAAGTTCTAAGTATAGTAAGAGCATGGAAGTTCTAAGTAAAAGGATAAAATTGTATTTCCCATTTCATACTACAATATACTTCCATCTGGTGTTGGATATTGTTGAACTACTGTTAATATGGAATTGAATAATATCGTTATGCATTATAAGTATAGGATACTCTCGCTGGACATCACTATCCTTTTGCATATTTAATGCCGGAGTTCGATAAAAAAAAACAGAATTATCACCACCATGCAATAAACCTAGAAATAGTTGCGGAAGTGTTTTAAATTAATTTAAAGTAAAAGTTATAAATGCTCTATTTATCGTAACATTTCCTCTTAGTTTCTTCTTCCATGATTGAATTTACCTGTTTATAGTAGGTGGTTAAGTGGTATGTAAGTTTAATTGTTTTATCATCAAGTATAGTGCGTTTGACTTAAACCTGACGTGCACTGATAAAGTCTTCGGTCCAGTGGAGTAAAGCGTGCCATTCGAGAGCATTGCGTTGCGACATCTGGTTAGCCAATCTTGCAAAAAAAAACACCGCCGAGCGTGGTCTAAACAACAATGATCACCCATGGTTTCCGTAGGGAGGATTGGCGCTTTTAAGGCTTTCTAAGGGCATGCGGAATCGGTCATTATCGATGGAAGCGACGTGACAAACCAGGCCATGTTGGGATTTCCTCCAGACGTGAAATTTCGGTAATCGGATGAAGGAACGAAACGACGTTCTTAGATGTAAATACCCACGCATTTGAGTTTTCCTCTTTTATTCTTGAGCTGGAGGAGCACACGAGGAGCGAAATGTGACTGCCCAAGTAAAATAGTCCCCAAATGATCGTATGTGTGAGGTAGCTTGAAAATGGATCATTAATCTTCTTTATCAGATGCATAATAGATCAAACATTTTGGAGTAACGATTTCCGACCTTGAGTCTCGTCAAGTCGCCTGCAGTCCGTAAAGTTTTGAAAAACTGTTCTCAGAATTTGATTTCAAGTAATTGCAGCCATTCCTATGTTAATAAAGCATTTTGGATTCAAAATCCGAATTAGCCTGCTTGGTTTACTATTATCTGTGTAGAAAATGACTCATTTGAGACTGAACAGGTGTTGTGTAAATGATTCCAGAAGAACATGCTGTAGTCCGTGATCATTGTATCTTAATTTACGTGGATTGGGGTTTCTCAATTAAATATTGATTTCACTTGCGTTCCTCGCTATCGTAAATAACCCTGAACACATAGTCTACTCTCATCGTAATTTCTCTTGCTCCTTTCCTTTTCCTCCCCCCTTCCGTCCGTGACTCATGACAGCGTCTCAGCTGCTCGAATCGAAGTGCCTACTGTGAAGTGACTGATTTCAGTAGTACTTCGCCGCTGACAAATTTATTCGGACAAAAAGATTGTTGGAACTCCACTGTAACAAAGGCCCCTGAGCTCATTCTTTTTTTCTGAAGGAAAACATTTTCTTCGCCAAGTGTCTGGTTTTCGTGCCCATCGCTCCTAGTCCTTCAAAGCCAGTCACGGTCCACATGCTCATTTTGTTTTATCTTTTCTGCTTGTCTGACGTATTGTTTGTCAAAAATTAGAATATAGAAATTCATCGACATCAGTCGAAGTGTAGTTTGATTTCTCATCATTCCCACCGAGTGATCAATTCTGACCACGTATGAATTGGGCGAGAATGATTTGGAGGAACCGTTACTGGCTGAAATCAGGCCAATCAGTTAGCGAGTGATACCTGTTTATTTGATTAAACAAATATGAAAACCACAGCCTTCAACCCATGCATCGGATAGATGTATTAGGGTGGAGCTCACCTCGCACCAAGCCCTGCGGCCTATGAAACTCATATTTAATTTAGGGAGGCAAGTTTGTTTCCATGTGTCGCCTTTTGGTTTACTAGAATGTTCTGACTCCCAGGATATTGTATAACTTGTGTTCATGCGGCGCGTGTCCAAAATAATTTCCTGGATTTTGCTGTTATACCTTGGAACCGCCGGTGAGTCCTGCAGTATTTTACCCATTATACTACCACGGCAACCTTTCTCAATTACTGATTTCTAAACGTGCATTAGTGTGGGATGCCCAGTGTTGCTAATATGTTTCAAAAATAATTTTTTGAGATTGTATTATTTCATTGCCTGGTAATTCAAGAGTATAAACTTGCGCTATCTTTATGAAATAAACAGGAATTCCTCTGTTATCTTCTGAACTGTTGGGTGATCATCGGTGTCGAAATAATTAAAGCGCTCGCGATAAAGATAATACGGTATTTTAGCTAATGAATTCCAGCTGCCTTCAAATGCCATTCCATTTGCTTACTTCACCGTCGTTTTTCGAATTAATACTTGATTATTATGCAAATTTGATGGAAGAAATTGAGGAAATAATTTATCATTTACCTTCCGAATTGTATTAAATCTACTCTTATTATTCATTTATGTTGGTTTAAACTGCCTAGGTAGTCTTCAGAAAGTTATATTTATGTGAGACATAATTCTTAAATTCCACATTTAGGTATAGTTCCAATTTTGCTGTTATCCGTGCTTCTTGTTGTTGTCTCACTGTATTGTATTTGCTGAAAAATTTTACTGTTAGTTTGTGAAAATCAGTCATTGGGAATAACCCTCTAAGGTTAACTATCATTTTAAAAAACTTTGAAAAATGCCATTGGGTAGAGTGTGGCTGTTTGCGATGGCTACTAGTTCTGACAGCAATTCTGACGCTAGTTCGGAGAGATTTGGCTTTAATTCCTCAAAGGTTTCGTATGATTATTTTTTTCTGCGGAGGAGTTTGGCTGATTGTATGGAAGGATTTGGAGGAGGGATATTTGCGAGAGTTGTGTCGTGGGCGGTGTGGGAGTGTTCTTTGTGTGAGCAGCAACGGATTATCGTGTAAGAGAAAGCGCACCTCTGGACGGAACTGTTCAAGGTATCAGACGGATTTCATTTTGAATATTTCACGAGTTGCTCGAGAATGTGTGAATTCGAATGACATTAAGTTTTAAGGCATTAAGAATTACGTAGACTCTCGTCTATTCACTCTACCCCACTCCCTTTCATATGAAAATGACGCTTGAGTCTTGCTCTTCCAATAGATAATTCACTTGTGTGGTGTTATTATAATGAGCCTACATTCTGATATTAGAAAAAAATATGGGGATTTATAGTGTGCTGGAAGCGTAGATGACGTGTTAAAGAGAGAGAGCTTAATGCTTTTGACATAATGGAAGTAATGTACTATACATTTGCTAAGAACCGTTAGGTGTATTTAATTCCATACATCAAAACGAAATCCATTCATTCAGAACTTTTGATTTTTTCGAGCCGGGGATCCCTGGGGGTGAAGTAATTGCCGGCTCGCTAAAAGGTTATTCGAGTCCCTATTTTGGAATGATACCATTTTTTCACGTACCTATTGAGTTTTACGTGGATGAGTTTATGGTTCGATAAAACTCTATCCAATCACCGCAGTAACATAAAGCCACCATTAAGGCTATGTTTGAAGTTTTTCTTTTATTCTCATTTATCCACTATCTAAGCCATAGAAACTGTCAATCAAAGGGTGTTGTTATAAATTCACCGTAAGACACCCTCGTCAAACGCTGGAACCAACCCAAGGTGTTTTGACAGCAGCAAAAGACGATTACCATTAGGTATGGAGTCATGACTGCTCAGCAGAATATACTGTAAAATTATTTCCAAGTCTGAACATCAATTGGCAGGTATGTAAGGCATTCACTTATGGGCAGATTCATGTTATTTCTCCGCTATTCGTGGAGAAGCAGCATCATTTTGTCCACTGTCGCAAGATAGTTGTCGATAATGGCTCTGATCTCACAAACTTTTCCCATAATGAAATAAAATATCTCCTAGTGGACGCCAATATAAGGGAGTAAGATATTCAAGTATATGCGAATCTTTTGTAAAAAGAAAATATAATCCCAACCCCTCGGAAAATAACTGTTAATCCGTTCGATATTATACTTATATTTTTCCGTCTGGTTTGGTCTTTCTTATGATGAAAAACTAATGCGTGGACGGTGCACCAACGGTTGTTGTCATGTGTCTCCGTCCAGTTCGAATCAATCATTGCCGGTTTCCTTAACGAAAGCTCGTGATATAGTGAAAATATATAGTGCGACGTTCAGCTGTTAGTTTTAACAGCCCACTGGAAATGAGATCGTTTTGCTATGGATTATATAATGGAATATATGGTTATGCAATAATTGTTTAGTAACAATTCAAATTGGAAATACAAAGATTGTGTTTTCCGTTAATTATTATCCTCTAATTTTATTTTCGGATGGCTATGTGTGAAGGAATGTTTTCGATAAAGTTTATAAATTCCTTTCTGGTAATCCTCAGGCTCGTTCAAGAATGCATGTTTTGCTCAATCGTTTCCCATCAGAGGCTATATTTATTCGAGTCCTATATCTTTCCTCAACGTCATTGGGTACCCCGACGTCTTGCTTCTCAATGCTAATCATTGTAAATTTTATGCATCTTCTATGCTGCTAATCGTGGTGTTTTAAAAATGGATTGACCAGGTGCACGTCAGCATTCCAGTCCTCTTCATCCGGTCTTTTTTCATGCAGCGAAATGTGCAATGAAAATAGGCTCATATCGGAGGCGTCCTTCCCACGCGAGCAAGCAATGCCGTCTCGCGCAGATTGATATAGGACTCAGAATTCTTGAGCAGTCACATGTCCTGACCTGACTTTAAAACTCTGTCGCCTCATCGGCAGTCAACTGAGCGACAGGTGCAACCTTGAAATCGCCAACTGTATTGAGAGTATTCTTATTGGTTTCTGTCACTGCATACGCTTGGTTTTAATTACATCCATATCTTAATAAAGAATTGTGATTCCTATCTTGCCCTAGTCAGACTATATTTCGTATATTAAATATGATCCACCGTGAAACGTTTGAGTCATAAAATAAATAATATGTAACTTAAGACAGTCCGATTACTTTTTTGGTGAATGAAGAGTCAAAAAAATGCTATCAGATCTTAGCTTGGAATCATCAGCGATAAGAAAAGATTAAAGCTATTTGAAATTATTTAAGCAACTTAACGTGTGCGTTTTCATACTTGAATTGCTATTACTTATTGATATCCAATGTAATTACGTATTTTTAAGTGAAAAGCGTCAATTCATAATAATAGCAATGGTTCTACTCTTTCTTTGGTTATATTCGCACTGTGGAAGACAATTTTTTGATATTTGATTTGATATTGGAAGATTATTTTCTGGATACGAGCGGGCAATTAGTTCCATGTAGGTACCTATAGTTATAGCAATGTCTCATCTGTCTGCCCACATCATCAAGATCTAATCGTTTTTTTGATTTTACATTGTCCTTTGAGCGTCTCGTCCTGGATTTCATCTCTGCTGTTTTGAGTATCGAAGGTTTCTGAAAGAAAATAAATCCGAAGAGAAAACTCTTTCCCCTAACGAATTATTCATGGAGTCTCTTAACTCCAACCCTTTCTTCCATCACACTTTCCGGCGGGCGCCTTTTCCGCTGCGTGGGTTTTTATTGGTCTTCTCTCCCCCAAGGTTAAACCTGCTGTCTGACGAATCCGTTGATATATCCGAATCTCCATTGCTCACCCTCGTGTTTGTTTCCTCCCGCTTTACTCTCCGCAGTCGTTTTTATTAGTCCTATCGCCGTTTTAATGGTAAGTTTACCCATTCGAGGCTGTCTCGACTTCGCTGCTCTCGTAAAACTTTTCCCGTCTATTATTTCTCCGTTCAGTCCGCAAAGGATGTCGTCATTCCCTTTCACCGCTTTCACTCTTGATGGGCCTTTGGAGGATCTCGTATTGTTTCGTAAAAATGCCGTGAATATCCTCCAGTCTAGCCGTGTAAATTTCTGTCTTGAGAAAATGATCATAGGCCGCACATTTTAGAGCAGTCACGCGACGAGTTGTTTTAATTCGATAATAAATGTTTTATTGGATGTAAGTATTTTTATACCATGCGAAAATCAGGTAATGAATTTTATTTTGGCTGCTTGTATTAGATGGTGTGTTTAACGAAAGATATCGCGACATGGATTGTCCTCACGAGGCTTCACCCAATAATTCCCACTTCCTTCCTATAGCAAATGTGACTCGACCGTCCACGAAGTAACGTTACATGGGTGATGGAATGCTTTTGGCTTACTGCATGTTTAATGTCTAATTTATTGTAAAACGAAGTAACATAACGTGGGTGACGGAATGCTTTTGGATTACTGCATGTATAATGCCTAATTTATTGTAAAACGAAGTAACGTAACGTGGGTGACGGAATGCTTTTGGATTACCGCATGTTTAATGTCTAATTTATTGTAAAACGAAGTAAGATTACGTGGGTGACGGACTACTTTTGGATTACTGCATGTTTAATGTGTAATTTATTGTACAACTCACCTGGATTCAGAAAGTGGCGGATGAATGTCGTATAAATCGGTGTCTATTCGTAACTCACGGTGATCCTGTGAAGCAAATGCTCAGATTAAGGCAGCGAACGAGGGGAAATCACAACAATCTCGGATGAGCGTAGGAGTAGTTGGTTATTTTTTCCCGTGTTTTTCTTTCTGGGACGTGTATTGCACCTTTTCCAAGACGCACCCTATTTTCTTCAGTTCCCTCGTCGTTCGCTCCGCATACCTTTCGTCCGATTCATCCCCGGTCCTGAGGCTTTTCGTTTTTTCCTCATTCACGTGGGAGGACTGGACTTGCCCAAGCCGTGGAAGGGAGGAGTGACTGATTGCCCATTGCGGTCACTCCTATCCCCCATAATGCTAACACACATGATGCTCCGTTTCAAGGGAAAAGCAGAACTCGCCGCATATTTTCTCTAACATTGTGTTTGTTGTGCACATGCCATAATATTGTTGTGCCATATATTTCGCAGTTCTTCATCACAGGGACTTGATGGTAGATTTAGTGGCATCTTTGGTCGTGTGTGGGTGATAGAATTTACATACTAGATATATTTCTCCGATCATGTTATTCATGAGAGATGAAAAAATATGCAATTAGAATCACCTTTCTCGTAAAATTTACTGCCCCTAACATAATTACAGCTATTTGACCTATCTTATGACATGTTAATTGTAATAATTTGTATCGGTTAGTCGACGTGTTTGCATAACATTATTGTTGTCTGTACAAGAAAAAGTAATCTTTTTTCTACTTTTAAACGTGTAGAAAAATGCTCAATCAATTTGTTTCCCAAGGGGACCTTATATCTTTAATAATACTGAAAATAGGACCTTCGATAATCAACGACACTTTTCGTTAACTGTTAAAATATCTGGAACCACTTGGATATTTCCCAGGTGTGGTGGACCAGCAGGAGAATTTTATTTTTTTCTGCAGTAATATCCGCTTGTTTTTCCTGGATGTGCACAACAGTCCAAGGCACATTGCCAAGATATCCTGATACATTACGATCCTTCATTTTAAAAGACTTTTCCTCCCTTATGAAATACAAATAATTGATGTAAATTTTCTTTATCTTTACAGGTATGTGTTTCATCCCTCTATTGAAGCTGTTCATTACTTTTCGAGTGAGTATTATTTTATTTCATGGTGAAATAGTTTATCCTTATCCATAATTATCATTGAATTTCATGCTCGTAACCTGTGATAGTTCCAATGCTAGCCTCCTAAAATGGTGCTTTCAGTACACCCTTTCGACTACAAAGTGATTGAATTCCGTCCCTGTTTCCATTATTTAAGGATTCGTGATTGCCGTGTATTAAATAGACATATAAACAGACCTTTAATTACTTTGACTGATTCCTATAAAAAAGTATGATTCCTCATGGCCCTATCTTCGTATTACTTAAAAATAATAACTGCGTCGGTATCATCCAAACTATTCCATATTGTATGTGTATGTTTAATATATACATAAGTGGCACAAAAACCAGATTCATTGTTGATGCCGTGAAAGTAATATTGTTGTTCGTTCGTACCGGATTATAGAAGCTGGTATATTGCTTTTATACCTAAAACTTACTTATTTTTACTTTTATTTCTCCAAAGTTCATTAGTCAGTACCACATTTTACGATTCAGTTCCACCTGCGAGGGTTTATGGATAATAATTTTGTAATATATTTTTATCCATTTGATAATTTTTAGGATGTGTGATGCGTTAAGCCTTCATATCGGATCTCACCAAGCACTCGCTCCTACATGCCCATATTATTTCTTGAAATTATAAATAAAATTTCAAGTTTATAAATTGTTATGTTACTTAGACCTTCCTAATTGATTAATTTTTCATATCGTACAGAAAAGTTATTAATTGAATTTTTTGACAATGAACACTTCTCTTCTAAATGTCAGTTTTTGTTTTATTTTGCGGGAGAACACCTAATTTTATTTGTTTTAATTAGGTTCTATCTAAAGAAGCTATTCTGCAGCCAAGCACAAATCTAGCTAATAGAATGTTAATTACGTAATTATGTGATCCGATGATGAAAAAAATTATATATAGTTTGGAATAACTGAGTTTCAAATTCTAAATAATATATTTCCTCTTTGACATCCCTTACCACTGATTCCTGTGTTTTCCTAGGCGTAAAAACATCCCATAAAGTAGAACTGATATTAATTAATGCTTGAGGTTATGTTCTGAATTTTTCTTTGCTATCTAGTTCTATTATAGTTTTCAAACTTTTAATTTTTAATGTATTGAGCGTTAATTGGAGTATTTTTGAGATTTGGGTATGGACGGTGGGGAATAAATTAGTTTGGGTAGAGTAAAAGACAAATCAATAAATTGCATATGGGTTAGGGAAGGGGATAAGTTGGCGCGGGAAACATCGAGTAAGGCGAAACAATTGTATGTAGACGAAATTGAGAGGTAGCGGGGTGATGAAGACTGCAATAGAAGGAAGAATTGAGAGGGATAAAGTGATTATGAATTTTTTCACTGCATGATAGGGAATAGAAAGTATGAGAACTTCGTGAAACAAAATACTAGGAGTAAAATCTATAATGTTTGTAAGTATTTCCGAGCTTCAGAAAGATGCGTAATAGTTTTTTTTATGGACCGTTGAAAGCCATCCTGTATGCAGTGGACTACATTTGATAAAAAAATGTACTCGGTCTCTTCCTCTTAGCGCCCTTCCCTCATTGGAAATTCCCTGTTGCGGTTGGCAACCCAAATGCTTTCACCATCCGATTCATAATAGAGGGAGAGGGAATCGAAAAAAAGATTAACACGACGTGTGGGAAAATCCCTTGTACACTTGCGAATTCTTAATGTTGAAAGCCTTCATACGGAATGTGTGGACACTTTGCAGCGCGATATTGAGCACTACCGTGACCTACTTCATAAATTGCTTTCCCCTTTCCTCTGCCTCCTTACCCCTTCCACCAAGGAACCTTCTTCTCCACGTTATCTTCTCTTTATCTCTTCCCTGTACGCTACCTATTTGTGCGCCAACCCTTCATAGGCTTAGTGACGTGTAGGAATTTGGAGCTACAATAGGCAGTAAAGAATGGGTGAACTGTATATTCTACTTTCTTAAGTCATGGTGTACCTCTTAAATTCTGAACTCTGAATAACCTGCATTCAATATTAACAACGCGTAGGTGACATTTTACGCATGGATGGTAATAGTGATATTTTTACTGTAGAAACAATATCTCCTGTGGGACTATAACAGATCAGCGAATAATACTAATATTTTGAAATCGATGATTTGAGTGTTGAGGTAATAAAAAAACTTGTTAAATTTTCTTTATACCATGCCGTTCATTCATACACCATATCCGTGTAGTGCACGTGACCCGAAACGAACTTACCCCTCTGCTGTTCTTATTTCACTTTTTATGTGATAGGTACCTTACGCGTGGTTTCGCTATGTGCCTACGAGACTTGTTAACTCACGTTGCCAGCGAAGTATTCTGATTTATGAACGCATAAGTGTGTCGAAGTTGACCCGTTTTTGGTGTGCTTTAGGTTGCCTGAATCCAAGGATATTACAAAAATAGCAAATAGCTTCTAACTCTCACATATTTGCTATTTGCGACGCATTACTTTTTGTGAATTCTTCCTGAATAGAAATTTAATGACTTATCTTGAAGTTCATACCTTCTTCCTAACTTTTTACCTAAACTTTATTTCTGCTCATTTATTATTTTATGGCTCTACAGCTTGTATTATATAATTGGGAAATGTCGCTGAATAAATTGTGATATTTTACCTTAAGACGCCTTCTAGCATGATAGCGCCACGAAAAAGGTAGAAAGGAAAGTGATAGGCAGCTGGAAAAGGACTAACTCATGGTAGTTAGGGGACTTTCACTGAGAAAAATTCCTTCCAGGACCATGTAGAAGTTTTGGCCTAATGGAAGAGCTTAATATTGATTTAATTTTAGTTAGTCAAAAGTATGTAGTACCAGTGAAGATTTTTGAATTTTTCTGTTGGAGCAGTAAATCAGTAAATGCTAGAGCAAGATAAGTATTATTTTTTAATGAGGGAGGTAAAATGACTGCCGTCAAATAAAAGGATTATGATCGTTACTCGTCTATGTTGAGAATGGATTATTTCGTACACAAAACGGCTTGGTAACCTTGAGGAAGAACTGATTTGTTGGTGGACTGATATGGTGATGTAAGACCTTAATACTAAGTGTCTTTCAAGCTGAATGAATGAAGATGGTGGGTCGATTTTTTTCTTTATTCTATTTGTTTTCTCCTGGGAAATCATGGTGATTTATTTTTTAGCATCCTCTCCCTTAGCCAGTATCAGAAAATTGGTAGGATGTTGCTTGAAAGAGAGAGAGAGAGATTACGATCGCAATCTACATAATAGTTTCCGCGTGCAATTCTTCGATGTGTTCGAGTCAATGCAAACAGAAGCAAAAAAAGACAACATCACGGATCATTCTCTTGCCAATTGCTGCGGAATAATTTTCTCGCAAGTGAAAAGCCCCTATTACTGAGAGGTTGCGTGAAGTTCGAGCCAGTGAACAACCTCCGAAGTGTAAATGAGAGTGCGATTATATTAATTCGTGTTACCTACGTCGTTCAGGGAAACACGTCCATTTTGTTCTTAACCTCATCAAATCGTTTTGCTCTATGCAACAAAAAATGAAAACTTTCTATTTAAAAATGAGTAAAGGCCGTGTTTTGAAATTCGTGAAAGCTAAGGTAAAAGTGGTTGTTACATAAAATTGATTTTTTCGATCGGGGAAGTGAATGTTGGAAATACACGAGGGATTGCAGACAAGAGGATCGATGCGTTTTCTGGAGAGAGTTAATTAGTTAATTTTAGTTTTATCAACACAAAAATAAGTCTTTGTTATTGTAGGGATAGATAATAGGACAAAAAATAAAACTTATTAATTTTCCACTTGACTGTTTGTTGCCTTAAATTTTTTATCTAGATAATTTTTAAAGATAAGAGATAATTTTCATTTCGGACGTATGTGCTTTGAATACAAATAGTTTTTCATTAGCTATTCATTTATGGTTAATACGTCAGTTAGTGAAAGTTTTATAGTGATATAATGGTAAAATTCTTGCAGAGATATTGAGAGATTCATGAATGGTATGTAGTGCAAATTACATAGGGACATGGATAAGTATCATCGGTTGACGCCGGGTTCGCAAACCTAACATGAAATTGAATCTATTGGCGAGATCACTAATCATTTAAGAATATATTCAAGAATGTAATATTAAATATTATTTATCGATAATTATTATGTAAAAACCAATGTATGGTAAATTAAAAAAATACATAAGTATAAAGATAATAGTCGTAAAAATTTTCAATGTTAATCGAAAGATGAAACAATTATCTATAGATAATTTAATGGAGATGAGTTAACGCTGCTTGAGTGATCACAAGGTGCAACGAAGTATTTATGCCCTGTTTTCACGTCCTTGATTTCCTTTTTGGGATGGTCTTAGCTCTTTGTGAAGCCTTTTCTTTATTAAGCAGAATCCATATGCGATATGCGGAGAAAATTATGTGCCATTGCCCACGTACGCTCGTAAATCCCGTATTTCATTGTCTCTATCTGCGTGCGTGGCCGGCTTGTTGATTGTCGCGTGACGTAATGATAGCCTTCGCCCCGCCATATTTGTGCGTCCGTCTTTGTATTCTTAATTTCAATGGAGTAGGAATAATGGGTTGGATTTGCAGCATACTTGGTTGGACATCGCATAAAATTTCAGGCCTTCCTTTGAAGAGTAATTTGAAAGGATCCGATTATTTACTAATTTATATATAGCCTCGCACGGGACAAGAGAAAGATACCGCAGTTTTTGAAAGTGCAAAATTTTCCGCCATTAGAACGCTCATCAATCTCCATCTACTCCTGAACCAATCCTGCAAGAAACTTATAGGCCTGCGTAGAGTAGGGCGATTGAGTGTAGTAGTGAACACTATGAAAGAGCCGCTGTACCAATTAGATCATAGCAAAATATTGTGCTGACAGTATTCCACGATTAAGTTCTTATATTAATGCAGAGGAATCATAAGGGTTATTCGTTGACGCGGACTAATCGGAGATGGTTGAAATAAAAAGTGGGTGTCGAAAGGTACAAATGATATGCATGAATCCCGGGAGGTACCGCATTCAACGGTTCAGAATTTCCACGAATAAAATGAGCAGTTGCTTCGCGTAAACACGAAGAGTGCAACCTTTTAGTGCTAGGGATACAATGGTGTTTTCAGA
>LYUA01000222.1:377743-391692 GCA_002093875.1 Calopteryx splendens | reverse complement strand
CAACCTTTGATCATGTCACGTTGTCGACTTAATTACTGTCGCTACAAATATATTTGAAGGCTCGTGAATTGAAATCGTTTACAGACTAAATTTATAATATGCATAGAATTTCAAAATATTCCTTCTTGGTAAAAATATTTTTATATTTATTTATATTGAACTATGTCATTTTTTTCGAAGTTCTACTACTGGCTTAGGAGCAACCTCTATAGTTAGTCTCTTACAGTCAGGGTATCCTTCATTGATATTCATATGATAGGGAGGTTAAAAGAAGAAGTTAAATAGCATTGATGAAAACATAACTCCCCGACACCAAAAGCTTGAATGTCTGAAATCTATGAGTGGATTACTTGGAAAATTTAAGTGTAAATAAATTGAGTACTCACGGCAGTTCGGGTTGCTTTCTGTTTAGACATTTAGATTAGATATTGTGAACTCAATCGTGGACTTAATTTACCCTCTCCCGGTTGGCAGAACTCTTTTAAGTGTCGTCAGTTCATCACCTCACTGACGTTTCAAAGAGTAAATCAACGCGACCTCTCCCCAGAGCAGCTTCAGTCAATGAAGAGGGAGGGAAGGGTTGAATGCTCTTTGAGAGTGGCGTATAGTCAATCTTCACCGAATGCGCCAATCCATTCCCAGTCCTCCCTGACCACCGAAATTGATCTCCAACTGTCATTCGAGTGATTTTTTTTTTGGTGTGCTCAGCCTCTGGAGATGGCGCAGAAGCAGGTACGGCTCACGCAACCTCGCTTCCCTCGCTAGCTCGCGGCCTTTATTCTATATGTAATGAAGATGTGGAAGAGGGAGGATAAGGAAAAGGGGCGCTCGCGGCCCTCTTTGGAACCATTCCCTAATCTTTGCATCTGCGTACACCCCAAAGACTTTCCCACGATTTTATGAGCGTGCGGAAGGATGTAGGCTTATTTTTTATAGAATATTTATACTTGGGCACCAAATAATTTAAGTGGCAATATACTATTCAATAATACAATCCAATGGTTCGTATTTAGTCGTCATACTTTTTTCGGTGTGGCTTTTACTATGCACCAATAATGATTTTGGAAAATACGTCGAATCTTATGAATTCTTGCACAGTTCTAAGCACCTTTTTCAGTATTACCGTAGGTAGTGGCGTAACCAGAAATTCGTACTTTTCTTTAAATTACCAGTATTACTCAACTTCGTAAACTATTTTTTTGGGAGTAATATTGGAGGGATAGGGTAGGGGAGTATAGCCTAATCAATCTCCCCCGCAGTTACGCCAGTGACCTTAGGAGAAAGATTTCCCTGCAACTGAAATGAAAATTTGAGGAAGTTTAACAAGATCTGCTCTCTGATCTGGTGCTGTCAGATTTTGCATTTCCATGAAGTTATGCAATCTAAATTGATCTTCACTGAAATTGGCGGCATAGATTGTTACGATTATATTGTTAAAAAGTCGCGTGTTTCCACAAAAGTACATATTCATATTTAGGAAAATAGGATCTAAGGTTGATATTCTCTTCTGCAAAGATTAACTTTTTATTTAAGTATAAAAATCGTTTATCCGAAGGAAAATATTTGCAATCTTTTGGAAAGCTATCATTTGTAATAAAAAAACTTTTTACCAAAGGTTGCCTTGTAGCTAATCATCACTTGTTACATAAGTCACCCTCAACTTCCACTTATTGAATTCTAAGGAATTCAAATTGTTAAAACTGTTTCATAAACGTATCACGTAATATCGGTTATCTTTTGTTGATTTACTGTAGGGTTCGTCCTGATCACTAAAATTATGCAAAGTGCCTTATCTTTTCTCATTCTTACCTCGAGGATTTATTTCCTCTCCTCTGTCTCTATGGTAGTGATCGAATTACGGGCGTGTGATAGATGGAGCAATCCTTGCGTCGTGCGTTCATTTCCGAGCAATGTCGCTCTCTTCTTCACTCATGCATAGGGCAGGGGCCTTCGCCTTCCCCTTCCTTCACTCTAGAATTGCTTTCCTACGATAAATCTTGTCGGTTCACCGGGAGGCTTTTGCAATTCTTCTATTCATAGGTGACTACATATCAATCTTATTTTAGATGGCAATGGATTGAAGGAGCAGTCACGGTTCGGTAACCGTGTTCGTTACACGTTACAGCTGAAACGGGAAAACGTTTTCAATTTAGATGAATGTTTAAGGGAAATATAATTTTCTATCGAACAAGAAATAGCAGATGAATCTAGCTTTTAATAACCGGTAGATGTGTATGCACCTTGCAAGATTAACATCATATTGGAAATATCAGTTTAAAAAAGCTCAGTTCAGCTTTTTTCTCTGCATCTTGTCAATTTACTGCGAATTGGAAGAAAACAAATTGGAAATTTAAGATGGATAAATATAGTAGTATTCTACGGTGATATTGATCATCACTTGACACAAACATTTTTTCCATAAATTACGCATTTGTCTCTTAATATTCATGGATTGGGCATAGAAGTGTGGAATGAGTTACAGTATTATCCCCAAGGTATTACTATTGAGCAAGTAAGTTTTTATTTTTTATTTATTTATGTAATTTATTTGTCATAAATCAGAAAACAGCTATTATTAGCCTTCTATATATGACTATATATGTAACAAGGACAATTTCAAACACCCAAGCCCCAGATGGTGGATGAAAACCCATCCACGCGGGAATTGAACCCGCGACACCCGGATGGACAGGCGAGGATATCAGCCCGCCCATCAGTATAGTTAAGCACCAACCCACTGTTATAGGCTAACATAAGCAACCAACACGGCATGTATAACAATGCTACAATCAGTCCATATTTTAGTTTCTTACAGTTTAGTGTGCATCGTAATACGAGTCACTCCATTCAGCGGGAAGTGGTATTAATATCCAGGTTCTTCAATTATCGCTTCGAAACTCGCAGCTCGATGTATTTCTTGTCAGTAAGCATTAAAATATTTTAACTATCTTTCGAACCCGAACTCCGCTGTTTTTGCCTTCGACACACGAGAGCCCACCGTCTCAATGAAAATACTCTTTTAAGTGTAGCGCAAGAATTATTTTCGCCGGTTGGTTGGCGCTGTCCAACATCCGTCCATTTCCATCTCCATTGAGAAAACAGAAACGACCACTCCATCAAGACCACCCAAATATGAAGACGCATAGCGGCTTTCGACCATCGGCATTCATCATGCCTCTCAGGAATCGATTTCGCCTTCGAAAATCACCAGAAAACGCCCCCCACCCCCCCAATCCTCCTCTTTTTTGTATTTTGGCGTCCATCCCATCCTCCTCCTCTTCCCCCTTCCCCTCCACGATAATTACCCGGCGTGTGCAAATCGCCTGCCCGTTGATCTGAATATCCGGTCTGTCTCCACGCACTGTTTCCCTTCTTAAGCGATTCTCTCCCTCCCCTTCTCCTCCGTCCACGTGTGTGCTCGTGGATTATGGTAACGACTCGCGAGTCAACGGTAAAGGCTCCGGTTCCCTCCCCTTCCCCCTCACTCACATCCCCCCGCCCCAACCCACATCATTGTGGCTCATTTGTTAAAAAAAAGAAAGAAAGGAAATGATGACCGAAGAGACTTTCCTCGCGAAATCAATCACATCTCCTCTTCCTGCGCTTCCTCCTCCTTCAGCCTTTCGCCACGATCCGGCGACGGCGGGAGCCTCGCGCCTCTTGTTTATAAAGACCCGCATCCTCCGAAGAGGAGACGGATAATTGCTCTCCACTCCACTTGCTCCGTTATCTTTTAAGCTTTCACTGCCTGGAGGGGGGGATGTGTGTGGTGGCGCCGGGGCAGAGGGGGACTGCCGACGACACGGTCATCACGCGCACACACAACCTCAGCTGCTCTGAGAGAGTTCCTCCCTTACGCACGGGTATCGTCAGCATATAAGCGATAATATTTCAGGTGATGTCCGAATTCTCGTTGGGAAATAAACAAGTAATCAGCAACAACGATAACTAAACATAGTCAGCGATGGGTGGTATATCGAAAACAGCAGGAAAAAATAATGGTGGAGGCATAGAGAGATTGTGGGTTGTTGAAGCCAAATACAGAAATGACAATATTATGTTAGCGGGAGGTAAAGGTTAGACAATTTTGACCAAATGAAAGCTGTAGTAATTACTACAAAGAGAAAGAAGAAGGCAGTGATGTAGGGGAAAGTGTAAAGAACAATCAAAAACTTACATCTAATCGTTGACTGCTAAGTAATGATATATTCCGCGGAATACTTGGCTAGATTTTGAAACGCCGGATCTAATAAAGTTATGTAACATATTTGCAGAGCTTGAAAGACTTAGTTCTTCTAGAGTTCATGGGAAATGAAACGCAGTCCGAGGATAGCATGGACAATGCGACGCTAATGACGAATCCCAAGTGTAGATGCTAACGCTTATGCAGCCACCCTTTTTTCATTAACCTATATCCTAATCTTCAAGTGAATTTCAAGGAACTAGTTAAATGCTCTTGGTACTTACCTGTGGTCTTGGAGTAATTTGTTTTAAATTTAAGAGATGCCTTAATTTGTGATGGGCGTGGTAGTCCAGTAGGTAGAGCGCTGAGCTACTACTAGGAGGTCACGGGTTCGATCCCGGGTGACGACTCTTGCACATGGAACACAGCTTCACCCAAGCTGTGTTTCATCTTTCGGGTATCAGGTCATCCCGGGAAATCGCAATTAGCACAGGGAAAAGAACTGCCCCCCCTGCCCTGATGTGCGAATTTAACACTTCGTTGGGCTTAGTAGTGAGTGAGATCTACGCTCTCCTACCAAACCAACCTTCGAGTAGATAAGTATGATTTTGATTAATTCATGCGACGATGAAAGTACTAGAAATAGAATTTACCTACTATATAAATGTACTAATATTTTATATCAATATAAGTCTAGTCGTTAAACTATATCCCCTGGCGAGCAGTGTTTGTTGAAAAACATGCCTTCTCTCCTTTTTAAATGGTAGATTAGAAATGTTTCGTCTATTTTTGTCCGGTGATAAAACCGAAATCTCTATCCGTTTCAAAAATTGCTCGACGCAATACCGGTAACTTCTATCTTCAATTCCTTCAGCCCTTTGTCCCCTAGAGTCCCCCCCTCCCCCGTCCAAACCTTCCTTCCACACCACTCTCCCCTCTCCGCCACTCCACTCCCCTTTCCCAGCGACTACCTCGCCCACCGCCGTTCGCGGTGGCGACGAGAGGGGTCAGGTCGGGCGAATTAGTCACGCTCAGGGGAGCGACCCGCAGCTAATCGCCGCTGGCCACGACCAGATTCCCTCGGCTACTTTTTTCCTTTCCGTTTCCACACAGGGGAGGAGAGATTACTCCAATTGGAAATGCTAAGGACGCTGGGATTGTATTTTTTCACAAGCTGAGGGCTGTGGAGATCATTCGGGGCCCATTCCATGCGGAGAGGGGCAGGGTTTTAACGAATGAATCTGCTATGCTATAAGTGAGTGATGCATCCGGTGCGAGCGGAAGTGCTAACGCGTTGGATTTTATGCGAGGAATTGGATAACGGTAATCTCAATTTAAGAGCCTTGCGGTGTCTTTCATATATCACCGTGCCAACGAACTCGTTAAGATGTTGGCCATTGTTCTTGAGGACTTAGGGTTAGGTGAATTAAATGGATTGGATTTTTTAAATTCATAGTATCCCTTTGTTCATTGAATTGGCATGTGGTACATAAATAGCAGTAAAAAGACTATAGTATTCAGAGGAAGTTAGCTTAAAAGTCAATTTGTGCCCAGAATTGATGACGTCGCTGCTCTGCCTCATTTAATGCCATAATAAAAAATTGAATCTGTGTAACGTTTTCCAAGGGGCCAATAACATTCAAGTTCCTGTTCCTTTTTTATCTGGTAGGCATTAAATTTTGGTGTTTTTTTTCTTTCATCCATACTTATATAGATATATTTCAATTCATGATTAAATTGGTTGATAAATCTGGTGTTGTTCCGTATGAGCTCTAGTTTAATTCCTAATTTATAGCTCACCTAATCCGTTTAAAATTTTTTGATAAATGCAAAACTCCTGATTCAAGTGTTAATTGTTGATGATTGTAGTAAGAAACATTTTTAGTGTTCCCAGCTGAGAAATTAATTTCGTGTGTACCTGAAATTGTCTTATCTCTCAAAGTAGGTTTCTAAGCTTTCATTTTTCGTCACTTCTGACTTCATTCTCGACGAGAGCTAAGGACGTACATTTAAAAAAATGCTCAAAATGGGTGCGAACATTACGTTTTATAAAAGTCTTCATTTCAGAGTATTTTTTTCGCGAATACGTCTGGGGATATTACGCCCCCCAAGCCAGTTAAATTCATCCTCCAGAACCTCTTGGGGGATGAATTTAACCTTTAGGATATAGTCATCAACATCACTTGGAAGATTCGTTTGCAGTCTTGAGTATTTTCTGGGAGCATCCGAGTGTGTAATTTCACCGTTGGCAAAATATTTATAAAATATCATCGAAACACAAATCTACATGTATAGCAAGCACGCCACGGGAAGGTATGTTTCAAGACTGTTAAGGCACCAAAGAGAAGGAATTGAAGACCGAGTTATTATTATATGTCACATTTCATTCGCGAGAAATTTTCAGGGTTCCCTAAATCTGATTCGGCTTCGGCTTACGTTTCTATGATTTTGCTTCCGAGGTTCTCATAATTAGCAAGGTTTCTTAGTTTGCAGCGACTGATGAGCAACACGCCCCGCGCATGACGGGCCCCACTTCACGAGAAAGCATGTCCGCTTGGATGGTTTATCCCTCCTCTCCCCTCCCCCGCTCTCCTCGTCCTCCCCCCTTTGTTCCATACTTCTCACTGTTTTTGTTCCGGCCGATAGTTTCACCATAGGAAACGTGACCGTCCGCATTAAGCGGTCGTGCTCTTTGTGCCCGTCCACCTCCCCACTCACTCGCAAACCACTTCGCCACGCATGCGCGGGCCTTCATGAGTGTGCGTGAGCCCCGAGCCGAATCGGCTTCTCTTCGAATTCGCCGCGCCCGGGGGGATGTTGGGTCCCACCCCCTCTATGCGAGCCACCAGCCCACCTCCCCAGGTCACGGGAGCGGAGATCGAAGGAGTGTTGAAGGGTGTATTGCGTATTGGATGGGGATGGGTGGCCCCTTTAATAAAAACATCGATGTGCGCAGGTGAATGCATCTGCGTTCGGGCATTTTCATAATCAATAATTTTGCCTATCGCCGCCATTGGAGAACATCCGTAATCATTGACGATGGAAACCTCAGACTATTCTGCTAAGAGAGCTTGAGGAAATATTTTATGCGCCGAGCAAACGTATTCAGTTTCTCACGTCCCCTCTTGCAACTACGTCAACATTAAAAGTAAACCTGTTTCTAGCACACCTATCTATAGATTCGAACTCATTTACTCCCCTTCCTTTGACCAAGTCCATCAAGAAATTACAACTTCCTCCGTATGCTCCATTCCTCCCTCCCTATGACCATGACTAATACCAACCTATAGATAACTTTAATGTGCAGATCACTCAAAAGCTCAACGCAATAATCCCGGTCTTTACAGACTTAACTTTACTTAACATTCAGTTAACAAAAGTGCACCAAGCAAAAAAATAATAAATTAAATTAATCCTAGGCTAAATAGGTAGGTGCATCGCGCACGCAAAACCCTCTGCGTAATTAACATCACGTAAGTATACGCCAATTTCGAGCATAGCATAGGATAATTTTAGTACCATAAATAAAGTAGCACCGTTAGGAGGCCATCTGTAAAGGAATGATGGAGAAGGCCTTCAAGTGCCTACTCAAACATAGGTATCAGCCTAAAGTAGAGGAAGATGAACGTGCAGTTATCTTGAGGCGGCAGGAATAGCGTACGTGATCCATCATAATGCAAGAAGGACAGCATCGACTAACGAGTTCAATCGCTAATTGCGAGAAATTCTACTAATTTATTGTTTTGCGCGGCTTTTTCCGAAATAATTAAACTCTAGTCAAAACTATTTAGGAATATAAAGTTGCACCACATGATAATGCTTTCATCGCTCCTCCCCATGTTAGTAATTATACCATCACTGGCCGGTAATAATGCGATATTTGATCATCGATACTTTGAACTATAGGGCCATAATATCGATCTTATGAAAACATCATTTGTAATGCATGGCTGATACATTAGTGATAGAAAATTATGTCTATATTTATTGTCTGAATAGATTGGTTCTTGTCAGCCCTTCTAGCTATCCCATGGGTTACTTTGGTCTAGTAAAATACTGTGTCAATGCATCTTGAAAGTTGGCGTGAGACATAATATGAAATGATAATTTCAAGGCTTTTGGGTTGTCATTTTTCTTCTGTTGTACGCTTCCCCAGGAAGTTGCACAACAGAGTTTGGAAACCGTTGGCCCAACTCCTTGTCACTTTTTGAATTTTGCAATGTAAAAATTTATAAATTACAATTGTTAAAAGCTTAAAACTTTTATTTTTACGCATAGGTTTCAATCGGTGTCAAAGGTCAAGTGCAGAAATGTGCCCGCGGAAAGAAAACGCGCCAGTTTCGAGGCATGCTTCCCTGAGACTCGCCAAACGAAACTCCCCTCGGGAAACATTCAGGTCTTTGACGTGGGTGGGTGTTGGATGATGTGGTTAAGGAATGGGGACGGGGAGTAATTTATTTTTCTGCAGGAAGGGAGTGTAGCGGGTGGATTGTTCCTGGGTACAATAATCGAGGCATCGAGTGAGCCCCTTCCCCCCGCCCCTGTCCCTCCCCTTAGGGGTCAATGTCGCCACGACGCGGTAGCTCCCTCTCGCTCCGACTCGGATTCGCCGTGACTTGGCTTCCGGCGGTCGACCGAACCGTTTTGGTTGAGGTCGAGATGGCCGTTTTCGTGAGGTCTTCTCCATATTTCCACCACAGGTTTATTTTTTTTCGCCAGCGGGCCGGTTTAACTCATGCCATGCCTAAAAATTCCAAGAGTTGTTACTCACGAAGTAAGAGGAAGTGACGCCACGTTGTATTGTTACCAAACAATCCCGTTGGGATCAACGGATCGAGGCGAATGTTATGTCCGATTCTGCTGCGATCCTTTCCCAGGATGCGAATTCATCAATTAAGAGTAATTTCCACTCTCTTTTTCCGGTTTGACACTAACCGTTGGCATACACTACCCTTATTACTTCATCTGTAAGGGAGATAGTTAAAGGAGTTCTAATTTGGTGATTTATTTAGATAATTCAAAATATCCGTCGTACACAACACTTATGCGCATTCCCTCTCCTCCGCTCCATATAACACAAATTAAAATCGTTTAGGACGCATCTCGCAGCCCTCAAATCACTAAGTTTAATTTCCATAATTTAAATCCAATCACAGACTCGAGTCTATGAGGTGTGGCAGCGGCCGTGAGAGACAAAACATCACCCTTGTAAATGGCTGGAGGAAATCTTATACCTACAAGAGGCTGCGTGCATATTTTATCCTGTTTGTTTTTATTTTTGTTCGTGCTGTGTCAGCAAATTGTGCGATGGAAAAAAACCTCAAATCTATCATTTCTGCTGATTTCCTGACGATTTAATGTAGGTTTTGGAATATTTTAACGACCCTGAAATTGAAACCGCATGGTTGGTAGCTTTGCTATAACTTTTATCAAGCATTGAGTCTTCGTGACTACGTAGGCCCCTATTTCAGATTTTGTAGTAGGTAAATGCGTGTCGTTTTGTTCTCTAGTCACAGATTTGCGTGAGCTGCTCGGCTTTACGCTTATTTTTTGCTCACTTATTCAGCCAATATCATCATTGATCCTCCGGGACGAAGATGTAAAAGGAGAATCTATCTATTACTAATGATAAGAGGATCTTTTGGCTATACATAAGGGATTGCTGATAAAACGATTTACCGTAGAATCTGTCGACGTTATTCTGTTTTGGGCTACCCCTAAAAGACCCTCGAGAGCTCGTATCCTCCTCTAGTAGACAAGTGATCGTGCGGGATGGATAAAAACGTGAGTGAAGTCCCAGCGTCGCCTTTTGCCCCGTGCAAGGGTCGGATTCGTCGGATGAGGTCGATGTACCTACCCTTTGGGGAGGCGCGTGGGTGGTGTTCTCAGACCCTTCTCTTTCTTCTGGGGAAGGGAGGGACCAAAGGTGTGGTGGAGTGGGCGAGGACCAAGAGAGATGCTCCCTCCTAAGGAGGTCAAGGGGGTGCGAAAAAACAAATGAACGGGTCCGGGCGTGCCAAGGCATTTTAGGTGGGAGGAGCCAGGTTACGTTTTTTCCCTTCGGTGTACATATTTTTTTCTTATTTGGCTGTGACTAGCGAAGAGGAAAATGAATCCACGGCTCGTGATGTAATGTTGCGCAACCTGGAGCTCGTAAAGCATTATTATTCAGGCTCGCTCTCTTAAGGGCCAAGGGCTGCCCCAAGCGGGAAGCCCAGAATCTTTTCTTATGTTCTCCTGGTTGCAAGGGTAAGGCTGTGCTATCTGCTCATAAAGTCTATTAACTCTTCTGTTATGTTCGTTGGGTCTTCAAAAAAATCCTATTCAAGATTTGACTCGCCCAGTTAAAAAAAATTTTTCGGAGAAGTAATGATGGTTTTATGTGTGCTATAATGACTTCTAAATTCCAAGCTGTAAATGTGTTCATAAAAATTTAACATCCGTTTTTGACCCACTTAACTTCACTTATGGGTCAGGTTTCCGGAAATTGAACACAAAAGTTTCAGCAATTACCTCCTCAGTTAATATTGCATCCAAGGGAACACGAAAACGTCATTCTTAGTCCACGAGTCTGCTGTTTTTGTATGCTTTTGTCAGTTTCAAGAGTGAAACCAAATTATAAATATTAAAGAGTGCTCTGATAATTTTCAAAAGTCAACTGGTGACCTCTGTGGTACAAGATACGTATGTATTTTCCAGCTGATAGTGCACAAAATATGCTTCTTCGAAGGCATGAGATGTTTACAAGCGTCAGGTGAAATATCTGAAATTATTGATTTATTAAAATCTCTTTGAGCGACAAATAATTATAATGCAATGGAATCTCTTCTGTGAGGTGTCTGTGAGTGTTCGTTGTTTTATTATTATTTCCATGCCCTCAAACAGATTACTTCGTGTACCGGTTTCCCGGTTCCAAAAATTTATTTCTTCAAGATGTGTCTTTAAAGTACTTCCACGGGCCTGTCACTTAATTCTAAGGAATGATGCTCTCAGCTTCAATTTGAACTCCCGCTATAAGGGGGTGCTTTGAAGTGCACGATCCTTCGCCAATCCATCGAGTAGTGATTGAGTAATGAGAGGCTCAAATGTTCACCCTGATGGATGTATGCCTTCACTTCACCAAGGATACCAAACTCCTGTTTTCATTTTCGCTCGTTGGGCGTCTCCGATGTTAGTAATAGCAGACTTCTGGGCATAATAGCTACTGGGGCAAAAGGAAGGTAGAGATAAAATTCGCGGAACGCCTTGGAGTCCGTGGACACAAAAAATGAGTTCGGCCACCTGGATTATAGGTCCATGCGTGGCGCCGCGGGCCCATTCCTTTGGGTCTTATTTGAAGGATGGAATTACGGGTATCGTTAATGAAGCGGGCACTCTTGTGTTTGAAACGGGGAAAACAATCTTCATACCGCGTTTCATATTGAAGGGTAACTATGCACCGTTTCCAGCCATAGGTGACTTGCCTAGGTCCAGATACTCGCAGCCTTAATTGATTCTCATGACGCTTAACTCATAATTGTGAGCGACGGAAACTCAAACTTATGTGTTGAAATCTCGTGGATTCCTCTGGAGGACCCATAAGTGAGACAATTTTGCGGCAGCGGTGGCCAAATATCGGCCTTGAACCTGCCAGATGAAACAGTCAATTCGACCCGTGTAAGGTTTTGAGAGGAACTTGCTGGTGGGATATTGTTGCTACTTGATTAACTTTTTTTAATATTGCACAATAAGTGCTGCATTGATAAAAATGATGAAAAAGTATAGTGTTTAAAACTATTTTGTGTCGTCAATCCACGGAAAATTGTACTCCTAGTGAAAGTCGCTGTGATTGATTTTTTGGTTCACGTTGCTACTTTTAAAACATATTTTGGGGTCTCAGGACAGAAGGTGTTGGCTCCGCTGTTCTAGGGAATGGCCTAAATTTCCATCCGAGTTTTGTAAGGTGGTCTGTCAGAGAGGATCACGACTTGGACGGAAGGGTGTTTGAATATCATCAGGTAGGTGAGTTCCTTGTCGCTGTTTTTGACGGCATATTCATGACGTTCCCCCTCGACTGTGAAAATCATGAACATTCGCGCCCCTCTTGATTCGCACCTTGAGAATAGACTGTAGGATATAGCAGAAAAGAGCCTTTTGCACATTTAACCGTATAGAAACACTGAAGTTTCAAATCCTTTCGTGTGGCATTACCTTTATACCGCATGGTATTTTCAACCTGCCGAGCTGCTCCCTAATTATATGGTCTGATTAAAAATAAAATCATTGCATTTTAACTGTCAGTATTGAAAATATTCATGATTTAGAGTAGATTAAATAGAGAATCGCTAGATTCGTATGTAATGCTCTAGTTGTAACTCATTTATGTTTAGAGGAATAACGGTCATAATAGTGCAGATTAAAGGCACAAGGAGGTAAAGGTATGTGAGAAGTTGAGGCGTCTTTCAAAAGTACATGCCTAAGTACTTTTCCGAGTTTCCGCAACCTTCGTACTTGGTTTTGGGATCATAGATAGAGAGCCATACGCGCATGAAAAAAAATGCATTCTCCCAGCTTCTGCAATCTCTCAATGCCTCTACTTGCACCGAATTTTCGGATTGGAATGATTGGAATCGTCGAACAATATATATATGCTTTTGTAACAACCAGAACACAACTCTATTTTTAAATTAAATACAAATAAATCAATGAAATAAATAGTACACTACTAATTAAAAAACGACAATGGAGCTTCAGAGATAATTAAATGTTGCTGGTTCATACCAACCTTCGGGTTGATGCCTGTAGGTAATGGATGGTTTGATGTAAGGATGACAAAGTCTTTGATGTCAGAGGGGAATTAGTTACGTATCCCATTACCATTAGTCTAGGGTTCTGCTGTAAAAAGCCGGGGAGAAAGGTTTGCGTTGGGTATGCACTGGATACTGCGGCCTTTTCCGCCTTTGCTTCTCGTGCCATGTATGGCGTATCGGGCAAAGATCGTCAGCACCCCCTGCCACTTCCTTTCGATTGGAGAGGTCGGGATTGAGGAAGGGAAGAGAATCGTGTGTCGAGGGGGGCCGTGGTGGGTAAACACTTCCCCCTCCCATCAGCCCGTCACAAAAGCTGCCATTTTAAAACATCCACTCCCCCCAGTCCACCCACCAAAGCACATTCTCCACTACCCATTATTCTGGCCGTGTGAAAAACTTCCTTCCCTCCCACCCTTTTACCCTTCCTCCTCCCCCTTCTTCTCCGCGGCATCATCATTATTATTATCATAATTTTTTTCTCCAGCTGAAAAAATGTCTTCAAAGCGAGGTGAAGTGCCTGATGCCCCTTCCATCATCCGATATAGAAAACCGTTACATGTATTCCAATCGACGGAATCGGTTTCTTTGCTATTTTTTTCCTTTTTCTTCCACCTCCCCTTCCCCAGCCCAGGCAGGCCTAAAATTTTACTTTTTGGCTCAATTACAGTCATCCTTACTTTCTACCCCCCCCCAATCTTCTTGCTTAGTCCTCCTTTGTTTGTTTCGGTACTTTGTTTTGATTCGTTTGTTTATCCATGGATTCAAAAGAAAGGTATTTTCTGTTGAAGTGGTGATAGTTTTAAAAGGGTTTAAAATCTTTTTCACTCACTGTGTGACGCATGATTAATGTATTAAAATTAATAACTGAAATATATATATATATATATGCCAAATTATAATTGGTGTTGTATACTTATATATGTATAAATATTTATATATATATGTATATATATATATATATATATATATATATATAT
>LYUA01000222.1:344393-364226 GCA_002093875.1 Calopteryx splendens | reverse complement strand
GTATGTGAATGGGGAGACGATTGGAATTCGCACGGAGATACGCCTGAGGTGCAAAGCTGGCGTATGAAGATGAAAATACTTTTGCCGACCTGCGTCGATCATGAGAGTCTATAAAAAAATATATCTGGACAGTTCCTTCGTAATTTGGAACATGGCCTTTTAGTGTGATTTGCAGTGGAGATTTGAGAGGCCTAGCTTGGTGCATGAAATGGGCTATTTATAATTATCGATGCAAAGATTTTCTTACCGTGGCACTTTTATTTAGAATGGTGTGGCGATTCGTATCAGTTGTGTCAAATTCGATCGAGGGATCATCGATGGCCCAAATTGTTCACTTCCCTCCTATATAATTCAGAATCTTAACTTCGTTCTTTTGAATGATTTGAATTTCTATTGGCGCAACGTGTTCTTTCTCCCTGTCACATATGGCATTTGAGCACTTAGTCAACGGACCCATATTAATACACTTTCAATTTTAGTTTCGCTCCTGCTGGGCATCGCAATTCTTTTCAAGTCCGTATTTATGAGTACTTTGGCTGAAAAAATCACCGGATACTCGTGCATATACAAGTACTTCTGTGTCATAAAATTATTGACCAATAAAATGGAAAACTTCGTTAGTCATTTGAGATTAAAAATCAGTACCTACCTACTAAATAAACTTAGTCGTTTCACTTTTGAAGCTCTAGATGTTAAGGAGAGGAGAGATTAAGAAGGTGCGTAAAACAATATCAGGAAGGAAACGTACCTACTATGTGCACAAATATGACACCTTTTGGCTGTAGGCATATCGCCGCGTAGTCGTCGATTCTCGCAGTTTTTATCGTTTCTCACATTGGAAAGGAATTTTCCGAACGCCTTTTGTGAAGTGATTCCGACTCAGTGATTCTTTTATGGTTACAACCGATCTGATGAACCTCGTGGGAAGCCCGAGAAGAGCCAGTTGAGGGTGAGAGAGAAGGGAAGTGGTGGTCGGGTCGGAGGGAAATGGGAAGTGAACTGAGAAGTTCTGACGTCCGGTATCCCGACTGCATGCGAAGAAGGGACGGAAATGGGACAGCTATCGGGTGACACCGCAGCTGAGACAGTTACACGGAGGGAGATGCATTTTCGTGACCAGGGTATTGCAATTTCGACAGTTCGAGGGGTGAGGGAAAGGGAGAGACCGAGTAGAAATTCTTGCGTTGCGATTTTTTTTCGTTTATTTTAAGCAATTAGGGGATTGTCTTTTTTATTCTGAACAGGGGGATATTGGATGACTGGGCTGCGGCTTTGTGGAAGGGTTTTCTCCTGGCAAACCGGTCAGTGCAGTTTCCAAAATCAGTGGCCTAAAATCCATCGTGGGAGCCTTCCTGCACGGAATTCCAGATAAATAAATAAAAATAACACTCTGACAGGAAAACGGTATTCTCTGCAACATTCGTTGAATTATGAGTTGTTTATTAATGAGTTTTTTAAGATTAGGATTTTAATTTCACGTGAAATTTGAAAAAATATCAAATAGCAAGATTATCAATAAAAAGTTGCAATTCGAAGTTTTTATCCTGTTCCGCCATAGAGTTTAAAACAATTTTAAACAAGGTTTATGCAATTGTTTTCTTTTCAAGAAGTTTTTTATTTCATCTGGACTTTCAAGTTGCCTTTCCCTATTTGCTTGAATATACTTGAGAAATTGACAGAATGTGGTTGTATATTAGCTGTTGGTTAAGAGTTCACAAATGCTAAGAAGCGCTATCAATTCATTAATGTTTTCATGTATTCGACGTATTCCTAAGCTTATTTCAACCATCAAAGTGAAAAATGTTCCAAATTAAACCGATTTTTCTGTTACCATTTTTGTAAAGGACACGGTGTCATCATTTAATTTTTTTAGCTTCTCTCTTTTTTGTTTTTTACTTAAGCTGTGTTAGTGTTTTTAATTGAACATTAAGTAATGTTCATTATGGTACTTAATGTTCAATTAAAAACACTAACACAGCTTAAGTAAAAAACCAAAAAGAGAGAAGCTAAAAAAATTAAATTATGACACCTCGTCCTTTGCTTTAACACTAACCAGGTTTCTACAATAAAGTCATCTTCAGGTGAACTACAGAAAATCATTTTGCATTTGAAACAGGGTTTGTTTATCTTGTGTGGGAAATCGTTTCCACCAAGTAAAATCTTTTGTCTCCAACTAAATTCATAAATATTTTTATTTCAATAGGTAGATTATATCAGTATTTCATGGATAGTACGCATAGATTCTTTCAAACTCTTCTGGATGTTTCATTTTACATATTAGATTATTTCAGGGACATCTTTCTTCGTGTCAAACTTGTAATTTTTATTTAACTTTTGATCAATGATTTCCGTGTATGAGTTAAATTCGTTCCACGATTCCTCATTAGTAAAACTTTACACGCGTAACTGTTTATTTTATCGTGGCTCTAGGAATTGAAATTCATCGCCCTGTCGAAATTAACTCGAGCAATTTTAACCCAACGAATTACAAGGATGCCCACGTAATAATTTTTAAAACTTCGATAGTTTCATTTTGTCACTATGACCTGACGTTCGCATGATGCATTAGACGGATTGAGATCGTAATCTTCCGCCTGCGTGGAATTTATTTTATGCTTACATAAGGATGGCACTTACACCCTCCGGAGCCGAGATAAGGCTTTTGACCACATTTTCAGCATATCTACATGATGCATAGACAATGTCGCATATATACGGTCGTCACGGGGGAAATTGCCCTCGAGACGTGACGCCGGGCTATCGGCGAATCGCGGGCCATCCATTCAAAGGCAGGGGGAGGAGAGGCGTCGTTATCTCCCTCGGGATAATCCCCACTCCTCGGCGCCTGCTAACGATGAAATACGACCCACGGCCCCTTGTTTCGAAGTCCGTCTTCATTCATTCCTCTTCCCTCGCCGCCACTTCACCCACACTCCCACTCGCACCCACCCCCGCGCCAGTCCCAGCACGCGCGACGAACCTCGCTCGCCTCCCTCCTGCGCATCCCGGCCCTTTTATCCACGCATCTCCATGCATCCCCGGCCCTACCTAGCTGTGAGTTGCGCCCTTAGACGAATGTCCTCTCCCTCGCGTCCGCTCCCGTCGGAGGGTCATGTTGCCTTGGGTGTCGCTTCTTTTTTTGGGAGGGGGGTGTCCGGGTTGTCTTGTATCTGTAAAGGGATAGTGCTGCGCAGGGGTATGGAAGGAATATAAATATCCGAGGGCGCATGGTTTTCAGGGAGGGGAGCCGAACTAAACATTCTAAAACGGAAAGGAGCCAAGGTTATGCAAGCATTGGACTTTTGCCGGAGTGAAAATTGGAAGGGCTTGTATGTTAACTCGGAGAAATGTTCGCAGTAAATCCTCAAAAAATGTCATCGCCGTAAGAACTTCAATATGCTATTTGATTGAATTGTTTCGTATAGATGAACCAAACATTTTCACTTACATGTTACCTCATGCATTGCTTGAACTTTTTCGGTGGTTATGCTGGTGGTAGTAATCTAGTCCTGAAGAGAATTGTCGTACCAACTCCAATAAGTCGACTTCACTGAAATTTTCACTTGGAAAATTGAATTTGCATTAGCTTACGTAACCTAGAAAAATCAAGAAAACGCATAATGCTTAAATATATAAGCTTGGGTGATGAATGTCTCTATAGGAAAATGGGACACGAAATTTAGGGAAAAACTCCGGAAATTATTATATAAAATTAAATTTAAACTCGGTCCAAATGTTTTCCAACTGAGAAATTTGTGTACTAAGTATAGCATTCCATTCAAATTCTATTCAATACTATTTTTACGTACATCCTATGTAACAAAAAAATAGTATTACTATTTTTATATCATGAAGGAAATATTGGTATATATTAATTAATTGACCCTTGATTAAATAACATTCCTCAGAAGAAAATGCTCTAAGAAAATTTTTATCTTTTTGGGTAAGGTAAATGAAAAAAAGAATTTTTGTCCATTATTTAATTATTAGAAATGACAAGGCAATAAAAGAAAGTAACAAAACCATGTTATATAAAATCAGATTTTTCGTAAAGGGATTTGAAACGATTGAACCGGACAGAATTTGACGGAAAGAAACGCAAGTACTAATAATAGTACTACTATTCACTGCGGGTAGAGGACTTGGATTTCGGAAGTATTTTCCCGTATTCAAATCCGGATAATCCTATGAAATACCCTCAGTGAAACTCGTCCTGATTAATTTATTTCGCAAGAGATTATCTGTGCTATATGCAGCATTAGTGAATTAGCTCCACTGTGGATGCTTGATTTCACGTGTCGTGTGATTTAGTATGTTACGAATTTTAAGTCCTAACTTGTCAAACACAAAAAGAATTTGCCAAGAATTCTTACGGGTAATTATTTGGAATTTATTGTGACTGCAGAGGGAAAAATCCAATAATGTAATAGTAAGACTTCAATAACTTTCGATTAGATGTTGACTATCTAATCTTGATGTTGACGGAGAGTCTGTTGGACCCATGATGAATCAAATACATTCTGTGATTTTTGTGGCATTTGTGTATTTGACTAGATTTTTAGTTACGGTGCATGAAGTGGAGATATGATTGAAAACCGATGCATAAGGCATTCGAAGGAGTTTGAGATACGTTTCACGTCAAGGAGGGGCGTGACCTTAACCCGCGCAGAAACACCGAAATTAACCTCTGCGAAGAGGGCGAATGCAGTCGACATACGAAGTTTTGCGAATGAATTCCACGCCGGAATGGCTCAGGCTCACGACCTTTTCCGTGTGGCAATCTTCTCCGCGAATGCTGACGGAAGCTGATCGCTTTGAGCGAAATCGCGTCGCGTGGAGGGTTGAATGCATCCTTGCCCTCTCACTCCTCTAGGTGTCCCTCAAGTGGATGGACGTGGATTGCGAGGCGCCATGTTTCACTCCTGCTGCGTAGGCGGTGGACATCTCGTTTCCCTCTCACCCTTCCCCCTCCCCCTACCTCCTTCGCTGGCAAGGTGATTAATCTTCGTCTCGTTGGCAGTCGGGCGGTTGCCATGGCACTCGCTATGATCCGTGCCCTGTGCTCGATGGCGTCCGCTCGCCCTCGGCTGTTTTCCTCGGCGCGAGAGGCTAGTCGGAAGTTGGTGTCTCTCCTGCCACGTTACGCTCGTGGAGGTCATATCGGGATCGTGCAAAACCGTGACACGGGAATCCTTCCGATTGCATGTGACTTCGCTTCTGTTTTGTCACTCCTTGTTTATTGTCCAAGAAAGTATGCATATGCTTTTTTGCATATGCAATAGCAATTTTAAATTATGCTTAAAAAAAGGGACTTTTTTCCAATTTTTACTTAAAAAAATTTAAATTAATTCAGCAACCTGCCATGTAGTCATGATTTAAATCTGTGGATCAATGGACCATCATGCGAAACGTCCATGAATCGTTCAGTAAGCAATTGGCTAATGTTCATTTATTGCAACGCAGCAATGGTTCCATGGATATCGGGCTTATATGATGCAATGAGTTCATATAATTCTAGCATTTTTTTGAATTTAAGAAAAATATACCTGACTTGCTACTTTTGGTAGTGTTGCTAAATGGATAGAAAAATGTTGCCAACAAGAAAAATAATGACATAAAATTTAGAAAGAGAACTAAAATTAAATTTAGTGACGAATGTCCTGGTGATTTATATGACTTTTTACGGCAATTGATGTACTAGAATTCTACTTGCTCATCGTGAGAAGCTACTGCATGGCATATATGGACCTAAGATGTTGCAATTGAGACCCTTACTCCACGAAGAGATTTGTAGATTATGTAAAGAAGGTTCGAGTAGAAACTGCGTGAAATGCCGCTACAGTGACTTTTAACGAAGTTACCCGCTACTGGGCATACATATGTGAAAAATTCACAATGTAAAAATCATTTGCCAGAACCGGGACTCGAACCCGGATCCATCGACTGTCCTTGCATTTCCCGCATTTTCTTTGAAAAGGTTAAACACCTAAGAATTTAGAAGTTGCTTTAACCTCGTGGATGGTGGCGCCGATGCTCTCGACGGTTAGTTTGAGACATTATATGTGCCGTAATTCGTAAGGACAGCTTATTTCGATTAAAGCTCTCAAAGTTTACAGTGTAAGAGGACGCCTGGGCAGCTTAAGTGCCTTTAGCACTTGGCCGGAAATCGAGGGATCCGGGTTCGAGTTCTGGTTCAGGCGATTGATTTGTGAATTGTGTATTTTTCGCATATGAACGTTCAAGTAGTGTGCTCCTTGAGTTTTCTAGTGTGGAGACTTTAACGCGCGGATAAGTTTGCCTGTTTCGAAAGGTTCAGTTATTGGCTCAAGATGAGTACTCCAAACGTAGAGAAAATTTGAGTTCCATATGCGGAGTTTAGGCCTAGAATAAAAATGTTGCCTCTCGGCGGAGTTTTTAATGCAGAATGGAGTACAGACTAGAGTGAAAGTTGACAGCTCGTAGACATTGGCGAAGCCTAAGTTGTAAAAATAAAATAAATCCGAAAATTTCCATTTCGGAATTTGTTAAGATATGTTTTACCGTATTTCGAATACGAATTGTCATTATGCAAGTCGTATTGGCTTACTCGTGGTTGAGCAATGGTAGAGGGATGACGCGTATAATAAATACCTTGTCTTACCTTAAAAAAACTTATTTTTATAGTTAATAAAATGCGAAAACGTCAATGGTTTGGGAAGCGTATCCATTTCCATTTTTGATGTCATCATCCATTCTCTTTTGGTCATACGCTCCGTAAATAGTGTTTCACAAAATTGATGCTCAGGCATTGTATGTTGCATCGCGGTTTTAGTATTTTTTTCATGAAACGTCGTTTTTTATTGAGCTGTGCACTGAAAGCCCATTTGTAGTAGATAATGTCATACTTTGAAAAAAAATATACTGCCTTTAATTTTCTGGCAATATTATTAGGGTTCTGGGGGTATTTCCTAAGTAAATAAGGAGATTATCAGGAAGTAGGAAAACTAAGTTAAGGGTTAAAGTAGGAAGGCAAAAAAGGTAGCACGCATATCAATTCATATAAATGGTTAGCGTGTTAGCCGAACGTGTGCATATTAGTTATGGCAAAGGAGAATGAATGTAGGGCATTTACAAAAAAAGAAAATGATATCCAGGATTCATAACAAAAATTATTGTTTAGAAATTACCATTGAATATTTTGATAAAGAATGAGGCGTTTTATGGCTGAAACCCGTAGTGTTTTAGGAAAGAGTGTGTTAATTAATTGAAGTTTTTGAATTCCTAAAAGAAGAAAAACGAAGAAGTGTTAGATATGCGTGAGAAGAATTTTTAATCGGTGAAAGATATTCGATAAGTGGATTTTTTTATGCTGAGAGGTAACGGGAATTTAATAGGAAGTGATAGAAAACAGACTATTTGGTGACTGAGAATTTGTGATGAAAAGGAATTGAGCGTCAAGTTACTGAAAACTATGAACAGTTGAAAATGGTAGTGCATAGTGTAGGGAGAAATGTAATAGTATTAGTCAGTAACATATTATAAGTACACAAGGAGATTGATTTTTTTGGAATATCCTAAGCCCACCACTGTGCCAGAATTTATTTGATGAAAATAATAAAAATTATTCTAGGGAGAGGAATCGATGATACGAATGAGGAAACCTGACCATGAAGTGGAATTTGCTTCTCAGCTTCCGATCTGTTCTTATCTTACTCTAAGGAATCTTGTTGTGGTATCGGAGGAGCAGATATGCACCGCAATGCCCTCAGATAACCATCTATTCAAACATTGAGAACTCGAGACTAAAATTAAGGGCCTAAGCCGAGCGTAAACTGGACACAGCTGGCTGGAAGGGTGGGTACTCGCACGTTCCGTGCTTCCTAAGCGTCCCGTTTCAGGTGTGATATATGAAAGTGGCGATCCAGTTCGGAGCGAACGCGTTCTATTTGCCAACTGGAGTAAGTTTTCCCTTCGCTAAATTATTTTTTTTTAATTTACCATGCTACGTATCATATGCGAGTTCATAATCGGGTCGCTTTGCGGTTCGTGAATTTAGTTTTTGTCGGAGCATACCTAATGTGCTCGCTTGTTTCTCTTTTGTTTGGAGTTAAATAGATTTTTAGAAAGTTTTGCGTGCTTTGAACCTTTTAATTATGCACCTCACCTTGAATTTCAGCTACTTCATTCCTCTAGTGAGCGTGAGCGCCTCAAGGCCGGAATTCGCTCCTATTCTTTAAGGAATTTGCCTTGAATGTGGAATAAATCACTTCGTAATACATTTATTTAAGGTTTTTGTTTCAATATTTCAGAAGTCTGATTAAAAATCACATTTAAAAAATCGAGTACGAAACTGCTGCAGTGCATCACTTTCATCCATATAAGGACTGGCCGTCGAAGCAAAATGAAATGGTACAAACTGATGCAAAGTAAAAACACCTCCTCACTTTTAGCTACAGAGACTTCGTATTGGTGGGGGCATGGTGGCTCAATTACGAATGAAAGATTTACAATATTACTACATGCTCGGCTGATTTATATAATGGCAGCTTCAATTCATTTGAGAAAATGTTGACCTCTCTTGAATTTAAGTCCTCTACCATCATATACATGGATAATTCAATTTCGTTCACAATACGCTCCGGGTATTCAATATAAAGATTTTATTTGGTTTACTTCGTTAGTAGTGCCTACGAAGTTCAGAACAGCGAAAGCGGAACTTGAGTGTATTACCGTATTGGATTTATGTGCGGCCGGCGAGTAGGAATACCATAACGACTCTCTTCATCTCTGGCTCTCTCTCTCGATTCGTTCCGCTTTTGTTCGCCATGGAGCTCCTTAATAGACGAGCGGTGTGCTTTCCTCATTGTGCCACTGAGTGATTATGCATTTATGCATTAAATGGCTGCGCATGCGCAGTGCCCTTCACTCGCTCCCTTTTCTCGGCCTCCTCTCGCCTTTCTACACCCTCACTCTCGCTTGTCCTCGATTCTCTCGAGTCAAACACGATTCTAATTCGTCGCGATCTTTAGTGAATATCAAAGTGATTCCTGTTCCAAGGCATTTGAGATGAGTTCTCAGATCATTAGTGCAAAGTTAGCTTAATAGGCTGATTATTGTCGTTTATGCTGCATAATATTCTCTCGATCGTGGTTGTCCGGACCGTGGTGGGGCCGTACTTGTGACGGGAGTACTCGCTCATGGACGCGAATCTATTGGAGAGCAAGTATACCTCCAGTTGATTTCCTCCAACCAGCTGTATAGCGTATTGGAAATTGTTTATTTCAAGTTAACAAATTTGGGGGGAATTCGAAGACGGAAATAACGGATGAAAGAGGGATTGTGAGGCTTCAGGCTATGATAAATAGGCTCTCATTTGATAAGTGAGGGAGGTTGAGTGAATCGGCATTAAAAAAAAACCCCTTGAAGGATTAGCACTTGAGAGGAGAGAGAGTGTGTATCTTCGTGGCACCTATAATAATGCCACTCGCTATGCGTTTAGCTGTATTATGTTTATTATTGCCATTCGCTTGATGAAGGTGATCGATCAAAACAAAGTCCTTAGTATTCCCTCTCTGTTCTTCGTAGTACCTTTCAGGATCCGTCAACATCTAAAGATGGAGAGTAGCCATAACCCCAGCCGTTTATTCCGGTGAAATCGCCGTAAGGCCCGAATGGCGCCCTCCTTCGAATTAAATGAGATAAAAAAAGTGTCGTTGCTCCCCTCCTATCTCTCGTAGGAGTGAGAGTAAAAAGCGAGTTAAGCAGACGGTTAAAGGTCACGGCCAGTGTGCCGACGGGCGACGGTCCAGAGGACGGACGGTGAGTGATTCCCCACCACGATGGCCCCTGGCTTTCCCGTGCTCCGTACCTGTGAATGGGGTGGGGCCGTCTCTCGCAACTTCTTCCAGCCGCCGGAAATCGGGATTTGTGTCTGCTTCCTCCTTTTATTTTCCTCCACACACCGTGCTCCTCGGCTTGAATAAGTTGTTGCCGTTTAATACAAGATGGCTCAAGCCTCTAGTAACATTTCTTCGCAACTCGTATGTTCCGTGGATAAGCTGGCGTAATACTCTTATGGGAATTGTTTCCCGTAAGAGTATTATTTATGACGTATTCCGTCTCACCTCCATTGCTATCAAGAAAGTTTTAAAAAAATTTCAAGCTGTCGGAGGGTGGCGGGAGTAGGAGTAGGGAGGGATAAGTTTTTCGTCCTCTGGCTTGACCCTTTAAACAAGCTGTGAGATTTTGGAAGTTGTAAAAAGTTGGTTGGAGGGTAAAACATAATTTTGGTGATATTGACATAAATTAAGTTATCGGTCTTGACAAAGGGGACGAAGCATAAATTATATCTGACTTGATTTACAAAACTAAAAACCATTTTCCCATGTGTTTCATAAAAACGATAGTTAGGTAAATGCTAATTTGTACATCAATATATAAATTACTGCATAAAGTATGATGCCTAATAAATTGGTAAAATAACATAAAATTCGCTGAAGTCCTTTTAAGGCGGTGGTATTGATCTTTTGGGTTAATGAGTTGAAAATTTTGTAGTTAATTCCATCGTACCTATTTAAATCGGTATTTTTTTATCATCCGAAGGTCTCAGATCTTAGTTTTCCTGAATGTGACATTAATTCCTCGTGAATAAGAATGTATCCTGTGGATTTAATAATTTTATAAATTGGCAAACAACCAGGTTGGGTTTTAACTAATTATACTTCACTGTCGTTCACAACAGCTGCTAGTGAATGAGTGAACGACTGAAATTAATCATTGGTTCATCTCGGCCGCACGAAGAGCAAGTTTTCGCCCGACCTCGCCCTCTAACGCCTGGGGCTGACCCGGAGAAAAAGGGAGGAGTGTTGAAGGTAACCCTCCCACTCGTCCCACGACACGAACCTAATACCGAGCAACGCTCCATCCTCATGCTCCTTGTGGCGATCGCCTAGGTCGGCCCTCAGGTTCTATAGAGGAGCTCTCAAGCGCATTTAGCGCCTTTGTCTATAAGTTACTCTCTTATTACTAAGACCCTATCCAGGACGGGGTCGCCATGGCAGCAAAGTGTTGGACGCCAACATAATTGATCGGTGCGAAGTGCTCTCCGAGTCCTCGTCCTCTCCCAACCCCATGCCCTTTTCATTTCCTCTCGCAACCTTTGGGGAAGTGGTTGGGCCGGAGGAGTTTTTAATTGCTCACTGTCATGATTTATTAGGGGGAGGCGACCTATAGAGCCACCTCTCGGATATCTACCCCTTAAGTAACATTGCCCATGAGTTGTCACTCGGAAAACGGATTCATTTGTGGGTGTTCAAGGGAATTCTTAAGGGGTTAGTTGAATCCACGAGAAATGGGGAAAATGTTGTAAGCATTAAAATCATTCAGTTCGATATCGAGTCCATTCCTCAAAAGTACAAATTCTGTGAAAACCGTTGTGATGTTGGCAATGTAAAACAATTGCAATGTGCGATTTTAGGGTATTTAGTGTCGTGTTAATGCGGCGCAAATAAGTGTAGCAGTCCCTGTGTTCATCAATCTTATCTTAACCGGTAGATTAATTTTAATAATTATATTTAACACATTAAATCAAATGTTGTGAAACGTATGCGCTATAAGAGTGGAACAGTATTAATTTCATTAGACGGTCCTGTATGAGAAAATTACAAAGTCTTGTAAATCTGCATGAGACTTGCTTCTGACGTAGAAACTAACCTTTCGATATTTATTTTACGTCTTTAAAACCCTATTTTTTCCACATTCTTGTTAGCTCAAATTTATGGATTTTCATACAATTCTCCAACTTTATTCAATAGGTTATATTCTTGCGCAAAATGTTTTCTTCGAAAGTGAATATATATTTTTTCTTTGTAAATCGTAACTGAAGGTGAGAGCAATGTAAAGGTCTCGTTTTCTGTAAGTAGTGAAATATTGGTGAATTTCAGTATCAAATTCCATGAAATTGATTGAAGATCGAAATATATTCGTCATTTGTTTTCTCTTAAAGGGTTTTCATTTTTTATCGTTCATTGTATGATGAACTTGCTGGTGATTTCGACCTTTCATATGTGCGGTTTCTCGCTCCCAAACTCCATAGTTTGTTTTTCCAATAAATTGCTCATACCTTAGATATGACCCAGATGTCTTGGAGTTACGAGGGCCTTTCAACAAGGAATCCGTTTGATATAAGACAGCTCGTCACTAAAATCTAATACGGCTCGACTGATAAAAATTACCCTGTGCATTCCTGTTTTTTCCTTAGATTCTTTAAAATTAACGATAAATGAACTTATAGCACAATAGGTTAATGAATACATGGAAATTAAGTTCCTAATCCAAACATTTGCTACAATTTAGACAATGAGACGAAATTCTTACTAGTCGAGACATGAATGCACGTCTTGTGGTACAAATGAAAAGATTGGGAGCGTACCTATTTAATAACTTAGAGTGTAATATTAAATTCATGCCGTAAAGTAAGTACGGATAAATTTTAAATTATAATTTTCTTTGCAACCATGGCTCATGGCAATGTTTCCTATCTTGTTGGTCTTAAAATTTATTTGTTTATCATTTAATTACTAAATTAATTGTTTCATTATTTATATATATATACAATATATGTATTGTTTGCTGTTGTTTAACTCTAAAAATATCAACTCCATGATTGAATGAATAGTTAGGGAAGCCTTGCTTGTTGCCCAAAACGACCTAAAAAAAATAAAAAACTTAAAATCGTACCTCGCACAGTGAAATTGGTTTTTAGGCTGGAACCTTATTTTTTTTGCCCATATGTCTCTGCCAACTATAATTAAGAAAGCATGCTCCAATTAATAACCTACGCGCTTTCATTTCAGCACGTTGCTGTTGCTACTTTTCGGCAAGTTACATTATATAAGTGTATTTTTAGTCTTGCAATAATAATAATATCCGTTATGGTATCGGTAATAATATTTATGCCATCGATTCAAGCAGGTACCGATTTCATACCTATCTTTCTTTAAAAAAATCGTCTATGCTTTGTATGTAAGGACTCTTGGAATGTAAAATCATTTTTCTCCTTCGGCGTGTTTCAAAAGTCTTTCCTCCACATTTTTGTCAGCGTCAGGTGAAGGTGTTTTTGTCAATGCCCTGATTACGCTCAATATTTATTGCCCGTCAGTGCACGCACTCAGGTAATTTAACTTAAGGTATTTCACAAAAACTGGGAGACAATACATTCCCTGTAACCACCTACTTGCCAAAATGAAACCACACCTGAAGCACTATGCAAAGTTGATTATCTTGATTCTCGTAGTTAATATGTCTAGTTAGTTCCATGGAGTGAAATTAAAATCCCTGTTTGAATTTGAGTCCCGCGAAATTCCTATTACACTGGTCTTGTGGCATGGTGAAGATGGTCGCGAGGAGATATCAAATCGCCTTTTAATCACGACCGTTCCCCTGAATAATCTCCATTATTTTCGCGAAAAACGTTAATTTCCGCGGACTGGCGCAGAAAAAGTAAACATCCCTCCCCCTTCCCTAGATCCTAAGTCCGACCGTCCGCTTTTCTTTTGCCTCGGGCGCCACCTTCTTGCCTCCCCCACATTACCCACCCCACCTCTCCCTCCGTCCCTCCGGACAATCTCCCCGCGGCCCTGCACCGTGCCGCACGCCTCGAGGATTCGCTCGCTGAGGACGCCGAGAAGACATTTATTTTCCCGCCTCCCGGAAAAGGTCATCTCTTCCCGTCTCCTTCCCTTGCCTTCTGGAAAAAAAAGGGGGCGTCTTGCTCGGGCGGGAAAAGGGGGCAATCACACGGACGGGCAGGCCTCGCAATGAGTTAGAAGGAGACGACTGCAAGTGAGGGAAGCGTGCTCTGTGTGTGCGTGTGTTACGCGTGGATTTCATCGACTGTTCTTGCGGCTGCAAAGATTCGCCGTTTACTCGTTCCGATGTTATTCCATTGTGTGCTCGAGGAGCGCCTTTACGTCATGAGTCCACCGCTGGAAAAGTGATTCTTGTTGAGGGAAACACATGGGATATCCGTGCCCCTAGACCCCTAAGTGCCTCGGCCCACGTTACATGTGACCTCAGGATGCTGGGATACGCCGTGAGACGTCCTCCTCTCAGAAGGTTCGTCATCTTCACTTACCGTTTTTGCGTTGGGGTACAGGAAAAGATAGGTACCTTAAATGTAACTCTTTGGATATATTTTTCATCCATCCATAATAGCTATTATACGAAGGTCATTTAACCCTTTGATCGGGTATTATGTGCTTTACATTTTTATTAATGACAAAAAGGGCATGAAACTCAGATTGATTTTGAGAAGTGAGATAGTAGGTATTAGAACTTAATAGCATTTATTTCAATATTACGTTTGCATATTGTGAAGTGTCGCACAGAATTTGTTAAACTAAACATATTTCGACCTATATACTCGACCTTAGTTTGTCAGTTTCTTATTTTGTTTGTGTTGTCAACCTTTTAATGTCGGTGATGAATGGATAGATAGAGTATAAATAAAGAGTGCGAAAAAGATATCATTGTGACCACAGAAGCGGATATCTATGACGTTTTTTGGCTGCTGAAGTTGTAGAACCTGCTATGGAGGAAGATCTGATAATTTCCAAAGAATATTTCATGTTAAAAAAATAAATTCTGTATTTCTGTACTTTTTTCATAATAAAATGGAATTAAAATGTTTAGTAAATTGCTGTTGAAAGTTACTTATACTTCTGCTACTTCCTGACCTTGATTGCAACCATTAAACTTATTTAGACAGCCATTAATCAAACTCAGATCAGTCATGCAGCTAACTTTAGACAAGGAAATAGCTACCATTTCAATCTAAATATTCTTTTAAATTTTATACCTATTTTTATGAAATTAAAAAAATGCTAAATTTCCATTTCTGTCCACTCTTATATAATCATATGAATATAGTTTTTTTCGAAGTTATTTTGAAATGCATTTAAGAAATATTACTTGCATTTCATTTGGGGACTGAAAAATGCGTAGGTAAACTTGAAATTATGATACACCTAAAACCGTTTCGCTACATCTTCTCGAGCTTCTTTGTTGCATATAATATCTGCAATATTATATCTTAAATACTATATGTTATCTGTAATATTATATAGTTGCTATCATCTTTTCACGTATGTATTCAACAGAGGTTGTTAATTCACATGTGGGAGGTAGGTATACCCTCATATCCAATGTTTCTCTTGCGGTGTTCTTGGCTTTGCATATTTCCACTGCATCCTTAGACTGATTAACCTAGTGAGCCTAAACGTGGCCGTGGATTTGGCCGACGGTCACGTTCGTCGGGAAGTATATTGAAACTGAGTGGGCTAAGATATTATTGTGGTCGCTAGTCTCTGAGTTGCCACTGAAAGGCTGTTTTTGCCCTAATCGGAAGTTTTAATATCACTAACTAGTTTTTGTTTGCTATTTTGGTTCCAAGTTCATTTCAAATATGCTGTTTAAATTAGTTAACATAAGATTCGCTTGTTATACCTCAAACTTTTCCTCATCTTATCTACACCAACCTGGCGTGCTTAAACTATGTACCACGCCTTCCCCACCTTTATTTAACGGAATAATTAGCCCCCTTTTAATATCCTTTGATTTGTCAAATACTTATGGGAAGTAAATATTTCCTATGCAGAAGGGTTTTAAGTTCGCATTCCAAATTCGGTGGGATCGATGGTTATAAAATATTTTATTTATCTTGGACTCTTGTTATTTATATGGCATCATGGTAGTATATTTTCTTACTGCAGAAATTTGAAAATTTTCACTTAAATACATTTGTTTTCCATTAAAGTTTACTTACCTCTAAAAATCTATCCGCTAATTACCAGAAAGATTTCTTTTTGTGTCGGGGAAAAAAAAACTTTTAGTATGAGGTCCCATCTTTATATTGTTCCCTTTGAAAAAAAGAATTGTGGTTATGTATAACTTCCAATTCAAACAGATATTTCGTTATGTACTTATTTTCGTGAAGAAGGGTAGCTTTTAGAATCACTTCGTTAGCACGGAGGGAACATCATCGTGCTTAGTAATATTGCATTGAGATATGTTATTTGAAAACATACATTTGGGCACCCACCATAACCAAATTTTTTCTTCTTTCCTTCCAGGTGAGTACCCTTACGTCGAGGCGGCTGTGGCGGCTCACCTTTGATGTCGCCGGTCCCTTTTAAGAGTGTGCGCCTTCACGATTCCTAAGCTACCGTAAGTTGGCACTCGTCGCGACTCCTTTGACGAACCGATTCTCTTTTATCTGTCTCAACTGCACGTCTTACTGAACCGGAGGTCACTTCTCTTTTCTTATTCCAAACATCCTGATAAAACCTACGCCTCTAATGCTTCCGTGAAAACGGGCTGTGTTTACCGTTCACATTTATGTGCGTACTAAACATAATGCTTCGGATCTCTCGGGTAAGAAACGAAGAAGGTATGGGCTGTCTGATCACATATGTATATTTTTTTAGAAAGGGAGAGGGATAAACACGCGGAAACGGCGCTCAATGGTGGAAATTCCAACTCAGACTATTTTTCCCTCCTCCAAGTAATTCGAAGAAACTTGCTTCGAAGGAAACATCTTAAGGATTGAATTGTTCTCTATGCACTAAATATTTGTGCAGGGGTTAATGTTCGTCGTAACGGAATTTCCAAATGGCGATACGAATGCGCAGTCGACGTTCAACCGTCACTTGATTCGTCGGCTTCTTCGGGGACGAGAATTGGATTCCCTTGGGGTTCTTGAAAATCGTGCTGCCATAAAAAAATGGAAAATTTCAGTTCTCGGCCCACCTTCTAGAATAATCAACTTTACACAATTTATGTCCACCTTTTCTTTGAAAAAATAAATCTACATTTATTATCAATGCCATCAAATCATCCACGTGGTGAATTGTGGCTGGGTTAAACATAGCACAGTTAATCAACCCAAGTGTTCCACTTGGTATTAATTTAGTTCCATTGCGGTCAGTTGTTTAACCTCCGTCTTATAAATACTATCGGCATTTTTTCATTGAGAATCGATGTTGTGTTTTTACTTAATTCCCTCGATAAATTCAGGAGACGTCATGTACCCTGTATGCAGCTGTGAACACAATCCATTAATTGTCGTAGCTTCAATATCTGTAGAAAACCCATTGCTTTTCCGTACTTTCAGTGAAAATATGGTAGAAAGTGAAAAATGTAATTTTGGATGATTTATCACTTGAATGGCAATCTACTTTAGGCTATTCAGGTGTCTCTCTTTTTTCATTTCGATAATGGAGATATTAGACGATTTTTGGTCTGCTAACATATTAATTGTCAGAATTAAGATGAAAAATGTGGAAATTGAATAAAGTTTTTGTCTGCGGGTAAAGAACATATTTGAAGAGCTTTCCTCGTGATATCGCCTAAATTTGGCTCTTGTATTATATTTTTTAATCTACTTATTTTAATTAAGATATGAATTTTCTATATGAATGGTCTTAGGTGTTATTCTGCAAGTTCATAGTTTTTATCGAGGAAGTTTTGACCTTCCTCTCATGCCCTGTTGAGAGAACTCATTTACACAGAATTTGTTAGTAGACAAACAATAAATTAGACTTTTATTATATGCAATAAGGATTTGAACGATCGAGTGTTTTTTCAAGTAAAAGTATAAGTACGTTTAAACGATTGGCAGGTAGTTGTCATGAGAAGAATTAATAATGACTGGATTTATTTTTATTTAAACGGCCGAGTTTTTTAAAGATAAGGTTTTTAAATAAAATATTTTATTAATACTCTTCTTTAATTCGACTTCTTTTCTCCTACATAAGGATACAGCTACCTAATTTCCTGTGACTTCATGAAACATTTTGATTCGTGGAAGAAATTTAAGTCTATTTTGCTTCGAAAATTTCAACTAAGAGAAAACTAAGGAAAAGTAATTGCTAATTGGCGATCGGGTCGTTTAAAATATAATCTAATCGACATCGACCAATGGAGTCGCCATCTGAAACGATTTCTGTAAGATGTTCACATCATGAAATGAAGTGGCTTCGCAAATCCAAATAGCTTCTCATCTCTTTTCCCATGGAAGCGCAAGGCACTGAGAGGTAAAGTAAGGCAGAGATATTCGAAGGTCGATTTGCTCACCCGAAGACCGGGAAATTGAGAATAATCCGTCGGAGAGAGAGACTCTTGATCACGCCATCATGATGCCGTCAAACCAGATGGCGATATTGTTCCCATTCGTGCCGTTATGGTACTCTCTGAACCACATCCATAAGCCATTAGTCCGGTTCCTAAAGGATGTCCATCACCAGACGCGCATCTCGCTCACACGCACTGAATATGCGTACGCTATGGACGGATAGTCGGGCGTATACGCTCAGCTCCACTTGTCATCTTTTTCCATACGGAATCTTCCGAGGCTGTTATGCAGGCAAGTACAAGAGCATCATGTTGGCGTAACGGTCTCGCCAATTCACGTATCGGAAATTATGAAAGATAAAATGTTCGAGATTGCTGGTCTCGGATTTTGTACGGCATTCCAAAGAGAATTCGTTTATCCGGTGCTGCATGGCGAGTTGCGTTGCGGATGAGGAGCTTCGTCGGAATAGGTATACGAAACCGTACTCATATAACCGAGCTCATTTATTTAACGCTACGTAGGCACTCTTCCATTGGAATACTTGTTCTGGTAACCATTAATTTCCTCTTTTTGCAACGCTCATTCGTATTACTTATTTTATATCTTTCTCTATTAGCTACCTAAAAGCTACTATAATGAAATCCATGTATTACCGTTCTACATTGACACTCGATTATAGCCAAATCAATAATTTAACGAAAAGTAAGATGACAATATTGTAATACCTTTATGTAACGTGTGTTGTGATAATACTTTATAAAATAAGTGTTGTTTCTAAATCCTAATTTATTTATTAGATTGCATATTATCTTTATGGCCTGTTCGAATTAATGTCACGATCGTCAGGAGTTACTAAAGCTACGAGAACTGAATATCAATTCAATCAACATACTAAGGCTAAAATGAAGCACTAATAAGTAATACTTGGGTAAAAAGTAATTCTATCTTGAATTGACCATTGTATTATACTTATGCACATCAATCACAATAATATGCTTCCTTATCGCAATAATCAGTCAAAATTAAGATAAAAAAGATGATCAAATTTGTTTTTTTAGCTTGTCAACGGGGTTTACCCTATATATGATGACTTTTGTAACTTGGATACCGGCACTTTCGATGACTATCTGTGGAGTTAGAATAATAATTTTCTGTAAAGCACTAACTTTCACGATTCATAGATGCTTAATTAGTACTCTTTGGCGTAGTAGGGTGTGATAAAACACGTTTTAAACTTTCTATCCGGCTTACCATTGAAAATGAGAGCAGTCGTCTGAGTCCAATTATTATTCGTCAATAGTATCTGTAAACACTTTAGAAAGTTATCACGAATGGAGAATACTTAGTACAAAGGTTTTAACCTCATGGGGCAGCATGGTGCATAAGAGGCGACTATTTTTATGAGGCAGTATTAGTGCACGTCCACCTTTTAATACAGTATATTTCCCTTGGTCAAAAACCCATTGCGCATGGATAAGCTGTTTCGGGAAACGTTTTGTTTCAGGTGATAATGTATTCATTCGATCCGGTTCCGTCTCTCTCTTTCTATTAAAATCATAATGTATTCAAACGCGTTTTAGGGATAAACTTCGACTATTTAAGAAATGATTAAATTACACAAAACACTTTATAATTCCACATTAAGAGTTCTTAATGTGGAATCACATAGTGTTTTGTGTAATTTAATCATGAATCAGTTCCACCAAGTCACGCCGGAAACTATT
>LYUA01000222.1:286690-298589 GCA_002093875.1 Calopteryx splendens | reverse complement strand
AAGGGATAAATATATAGGACAAGTAAAGAGGGATGTAAGAAGGAAGACCTACTGTGGATTAAGGAAATTAACATGGGATAGGAAAGAATGGAGGGCTGAAGTCTACCAATCTTAGGATTGAAAGACTATGTTGATTGTGACCGTTCATCTGAGACATATTCTCGACTCCATTATTGCACTTCGTTCAGGGGAGTTACGTTTGGAAATAAAATGACAAGTGACAATTTTATGGAGTTAAATGCGATATTCAAAGAAGCTTCTGAGAAAAGACAATAGCCGTCCATAAGGAACTTGAATAAAGGGATGAAAGACTAAATGGCTAAAATTCGACACGGAGTTCTGCATTGAATGGCATAAAGACGTAGGAATGTCGGTGAAAGTGTTTGAGTAGGTGGTAATTGGGAGAGTGGTTTTGGTCCTAATCGATCTGTGAAATCATATAAAGAAGTGATCATGAATTTTCGAGGTTGGGTTACGGAAATGCCAGGTACGGTTTAGTAAGATTAAAAGTTTAAACATATTGAGTAATTTGATGGAAGGGAAAAATCTTAGTAAGCGGGTAGGTGTGGGGAAGAGACTATACATTTCAGTGAATTAAAAATAGAAGTATTACCTAAATAAAATTTTTGAGAAGACTTTGAATTTAAGCTTAGCATTGTGTACTTTAGGAAAGTTGTCCTTGAAAAAAGAGGATGCTTTTGAGATGGGAATGAAAAAGGATATTTAAAATTAAGCGGGGAAGGGAAAACTGGCGAAAAACGATATATAGGTTTGATGAGAAAAAGTTGGGACAGTGGAGAGGAAGAAAGGGTATCCACTTTTCCGATCAATGGAGGAGATGTTGAGAGTTAGCTGGATGAAGAAGGTTTATATAGGAGAAATCTTTGGCTAGATACAAATGGGAAAAAAGAAGCATTTTGAGCGGTGAATACCGGTGGAAACTAGCTTTAACTGAAGAAGGGAGTAGTAGCACAGATGTGCTTAGAATGTTTCAAACTTATTCTTGAATATGTAAAAATGTCAAGAGTCTCTCAAATTAGGTAGGGGTCGTTTGATATTACAACAGTATAAAAATCCGTTTCACTCTGAACGTGTTTGGAAGTCGATCACATGAAATTGACATAGGAATTAATGTATTATAAAGATGCATGTTTCAATTCCGGTTCCTATGCTCGTATGTGCAACACAATTTGCAAATTTTATTTTTCAGTTGCATTTTCAAGACTCGTAAACGGAGTTGTAAACATAAAAATGGGAAATAGATAAAACTTAACTGTTGAACTTATTAAATATGCATTTTTACCTTCCTATATGATTTTATGCCTGGGAAAGAATAATTTACGAAATATCGTCAGTAGAAGAGGAGAAACTCTGGTTCATAGAGTTCATTTTTATGCCTTCATGCCATGCCCACCCTGAATCAGTGTAATTAGAAATATTTGGGAGGGATGGCAAGAAACTCCGCCATATCATCGGAAGCGTGTCCTTTTTAGACGCGGATTTGTAAGGTCACTGGCGGGATGGAGTAGAGCATATTTGGATTCCTGGTGGTGATTTGCGACGAGGGAATTGAATCTAACTGATCAAACCGTCACCACTTATGCCAAGAAGGGAAAAAGAAACGTCAAATATGCAAATACACGCGAGAAAGTTTTCCGAACGAGGATGACAATCGCATTCTCGAGTGATTGCAAGACGTCGCACGAGCGGCTCTTCGCAGACGCGCACACTCACACACACACACACGCCCATGCAAAAAAAAAGACGCAAGACGACTTAGCGACTTGAATGGGAACTCCTTGATCCACGTCGACCCTTTCGGGTGGGGGTGGATGGGGCGAAACGGCGACCTTTTGACCCCACCGCGAGGGCCTGCCCCTTTTTGAACTCCAACCCCGTCCTCGCCTCGTAGTCACCTCGTAGGGCTGCTGTCACCGTTCTTCTGAGAATGCGTACTTGGCATTTGCGACGGGCGCTTTTAAAATTTAAAAAAATTGCAGAAAGTCTCGGCATTAAATTAGGTAAAGGTCTTTCGATTGCATTGTGCTACCTTACCCTACGACGTTGTCGGCATTGGATGCATATGTTATTGGCTTAAATGTAAATGGCGGAAATTGATGAAAGGAGGATAATAGAAAAGTTCTCTTATCATTCTCCCAGATCTTCACTTATTAATTATGGACAAACCATAGTTTTTGAATGGTTTCTTAAAATATATTGGTATTTAAAATATCATTCTGGTGGTTAATGGTTATATTAGAACGAATTGACCAATTGAAATTGTCTAAAAAATCATCGAATTAATTAACACCATTTACTCATTCGTAAAAATTACTTACAATATTAACAATCTTGTTTGAAGGTCTTTAATACTTTAAATTTTCGCCGCATTTTGTGATTATAATACCTGTGGATAAGAACTATGTTTTTTTCACTTCTGTGAATATTGAAAAGTTTCTCAAAGTTACGCCTGGAATACTATGTTTAGTCACCATTAGAATACCGATATACCATTTACACTACTATGCAACTGCTGTTTTCATAGCTTGTGGGGATCTTTCTTTGCAAGACAACAGCAGAGGCGGTTAATGGAATGGTGTAAGAGCTATATGCTACCTTTCTACCACTTATTCTCCCTAGTGGACTGATTTTTCACTTGCCTATAGGTATGTGTATCTCCCTTCATTTGTGCTTGTATTTATCTCCTTAAACGATACACCGACGAATATTTCTTTCTATTTAATTACTGGTAGTTTTAAATTATAAAAAAGATAATTAAAATATTTACACTTATTTCCATTGTTATTATGATGTCGTATTCACGGTTAATCCAATAAATTATATTGAACTAGGTTACAGCTCCTCAAACATCATGCAAAAATAATATTTTATTGAAGATATATGTTTAAAACTTTTGAGTACGTTCGTGATATTTACTTTCCTACCTGTGATTTCTGAGGTAATGACTTTACCACCCTGGAAAACGCCTGACTTACTCGTACTTTCCAAGAAACCATCTTTGCCCCTTTCTAAGTGATTGCATCCACAATTCAGTCAGTAAGAAATATGGGTCGCAGATTTTTGCACCACTTTTGTTCTCAATGCTCAACATGACGGACGTTAACGACAAGAGAATACGATCAACGACTTCATTTTAAATCTTAAGTGGCCAACGCGTGGTTATTTATCGCTGCACTTACGTAGTTCCCGTAGAGCGTCATTTTGCCAAGATGTTAATGGGTCGTAATGCTCAGCCTTAGGTCGTGAGCGAGTTGGGCCGTGAGATGAGAACATTTCATGTCTACGGCCAAACGTGTTAAGACATCGACGCCGATACTCGTGTAAGATTTACTGCGCCGTGATTTCCCGATCAATTGCTTTTCGATTTGCGATAACAAATCGCCCCCTTGGCTTTCCGGAGACTTGCCTGTTCGCGAATCACCCGCAATTTGGTACCACGGCCTTTTTCACACGAGGATGACGGTTTTTCCAGGAACGGGAGGGAGTCATCCAACCGAAAACGGGAAGGTGTTTGATGAAGTTGTCATTAATGAACAGCGCATGCTAGGGTCGGTGGATTTATTGGTGTAAATTTCTTTCAGTGTACAACAGGCCAACGTGAAAACGACAATTACCTAGTTAAAATGATAAAATATATCTAGAGTAGGTCATAAAAAATTTAAATGGTGGGGGTGGAATGAAGAAAGGAAAGAAGACGGTATCTATTGAACTAGAATTGTGAGCTGCATCTTTCGTTGTCATTTGAAATACTGAAAGGCGAAAATGTAGGAGATTAGTGCCAGAATAGTTTACTCAATATTTCAATTACTTGGCTGGGTATTTCTTTTAAAATCGTTCTAACCTTTCTCCAGGCATATTCCTGGTTTTAATTTTTCCATTCAAAGAAGATATCAGTAGTTTGATTAGTTCAATATGGGTCACTACGTCACTATATGAAATCAAGTTGCCTTTAGGAAATTTGAATGATAGAAGAGATCATGACGGCTTGATGAGATTTACCTTTTCAAAGAGTTCTTAGTTTTTTTTGCGACGGCCTAAGTGTGGGTCAGCGGTAAAAGTAATTTTACTCTGTAATCTGATTTGAGCATTTTGTTACCGTTAAGAAGCTGATCAGACTTGTAACGTTCATGTGTGAAGTCTTGGGATACAGTAGTCCTTCAAATATTGATGAATGTTTCCTTATCATCTTTTTCAACGACGTTCATATAACTCTTGGCTGTATTAAGTTATAATTCCATAATTGAGTACAAGATGGGCTTACAGAAACCTAAATTCTAAGGATGCTATTACAATTATTGGATTACGAATTATTAGCTGTGGTTCCAAATACGTAGTAAATTCACTCTTTCTACATTAATGTACATTGCATTTCACAGATCTCTAAAATTAGACTAGTTTTTATACATAATTCCATCCAAGTTTATGATAACATTGAGAAAGTATAATTAATACTATTTTCTAAGTCCGAATGCCAATGAGTGGCCATTAGTCCCGGAAATGAACTGCATGCTTGATGACTGTGCCGACTCTCGAGGATTTTTTGCTAGGACAACTCGGTTCGAAGTTTCTAGGTATCGAAGATCTTAGTCTCTGTGGTCGTCCATTAAGTCCGTTGTTCTATTTTCGATCCAGAAGAACTTTTTCCATTGCCATTTGGCATTTCAAATAGTCAATATTTTCGCGTTACTCATTCATTTGGTTGTTGTAATTGTGTTTATTTGGAACTTGTAGGCATGATAACGCAGAATTCTCAATTGCTGACATTTTGCATCATTTGCGACGTTAAATTTTTTTCTTGTATTTTTTAAGGCTTACTCGAAATATTAATCTTCTAATAACTTCTTTCTTGTTGCTTTCAGGTATGTGAATAACCTCCCAACGCAGAAATGTGAAAAGCTGTCCATTTTTCGTAAGTTTTAAGTTTCCGACCTGCTATTATTTTGCTTTCATCACTTATTGAGGGGGACAATGCATATATCTATTTTTTTCCTTGGTTGAGTTTACTTTCCTCGAAAGATCTGGAGTACTGCGCAAAATGTGTTCTTATTCTGTTTGCCTTTATTTGTGGTACCTGGTGAATAGCGAATTCTTAAATTTTCTCAATTCTTTAACTAGCCCACATAGCTTGGTTGAGATTGAAAAAGTACGTCGAAGAGAATTTCAGTCTTCAGAGCGTTCATTGTCTGAAACAGTTTTTGCAGGCATCAATGTATAAACTTGTTTACACTTTTATTAAATTGAAAACATGTGTATTTACGAGTAGTATGATTCTACGAGATGGTGACCAAATGGAGGAACTGCGCATCAGAAGTACAGAACGATCTTAAGCATACGCTTCGAGAAAACAGCGTCATAATGAAGTTTCCGATCCTATTGGCTTCAGTCCCATTAGATTTTAATATAGTTTTCTTTGAGTACCTACCGCAGTTGATAGACTTCGTCCCTCCGACTTCCCTTCCCCCGTCCATACCAATTAAGACGCACGGGTGCGTCTTCAACACGTGTGGCCCTTCCCTTCCGTACGATTCATTGCTGTTTTCTCCCGAGACGGCGACTTTTTTCCTAATTTTCTTTCGCGTCCTTCCTCCCTTTTGTTTTCTGGTCGTCGTCGTTGGGGGAGAGATGTAATGGATGTAGACTGGGATGACTAAAGAAGAGGGCATTTCCGGCCGCTCGGAGAACGCCTGTGTTTTTCCCCGCTTTCCTTCTGAAGGCCTTTTCCTCCTCCGGTGCGCACGTCTTAACCGTAACAGCCCCATCACGAACCATCTTAGCAACCTTTCCAGCTCTTTAAAGAATAGCGTATAATTTATGCTTAAACCACAATGAAATATTACTTTAAAATGCCTCCTATTGTAAACGTGTTCGTGCAATTTTAATTCGGCAAAAGTTTATAGTCTACAGTTTTTTTCATCGAAGTTTACCCATGGAAAATAATTTTCTCTCGTGTCTTCATAAGATATTTTGTAATTGAACTATTGTCTTTGGACGTTAATGAAATACCATATTTCCGAGGCATAGGTGGGATCATCGTGATATATCTATAATATTTTACTCTTTGTGAAGAAAATTACTTCAGACACCAATGTTTTCCAACTTTTATGGCAGTAGATTGTAATATACAATTTCAAATGATCTAAAAAAGACGTTGTTACAGTTTTCCACGTAAATATTCTTATTAAGTGGAAAAATGTTTCCACCTCTTCAGTCCTGACACGTTATTATTCATTCAAATGCTTTATTTAATCCATTTATATAAATATTAAACCATCACATTTTTATTTATGTCAAGGTTATTTTCAATTATCTCAGAATATATTCTTCATGCTTGCTGGGCTCTTTTCTTTTTTGATCCCTGTAAATTGTGTTTCTTTTATCGAAGTGCAGATGTGGCAGTTACTGCATTAGTATTTTATCTACAGTGGTATTTTTAGTTTTTCCTATTAAGTATTTTGCTAAAATCACCAGGTTCTTCATTTTTTGTTTGTACTTTAGCGTTCATTATACATATTTAGAGCATATAATTGCTCTTTACAGTATGTCAAGTTCTGTAGCGTGAACTTCATTTGAAAATATAAATATTGATGTACAAGTATGAGTGCAAGTTCGATTTTTCTCGAAGTTTAGTATCAATGATCTAACATTTATTCTATCTATAACAGTAAATTTATTTTTCATAGTGTTTAAAATATAATTAGCTTCATGTTGAGGAAGTTTTCAATAATATCGTTTCATCGTTTCTGTAGGCAACTTCAGCTATCAAGTACATTGACCTTTAACTTTGCAATATTTGTTAACCTGAATTTTAAATGCATTTGTGCTCGTGGCATGTCAGCTGTGTAGACCCATGCATGCAAATGAGATTCCATATCCACTTCGTGTGTCCAATAGAGAATCTCCTGTGAGATCTACGTTTCCTATTTCGCTCGCCTCTCTTCTCGCGTCCTTCACTCCCTACGACGCACGGACTAGTGGCCCACGAAACCCATTGTCTCTTTTCCTCATCGCCATTAAGAAAAGCGAGGAAAAAATTATCCCTTTGTTTTTATATCCATGGTGGCGCCAGCGCTAGTGACTTATTGAGGTGAAATTGTGGGCGTCCTCTCACACCGGCAGAGACTGTCGCATTCCGGGAACCCATCATTATCTCCGTCTCCATTCGAGGGGGGTGGTGGGGAGGGACTCCCCAGGGGTGATGACTCGTCCCACAAGAAGCGTAGTTGCCAAAAAGACTGGCGAAGAGGATATTGAGTCGAAATGTACCCGCTCGAAATGTATCTCCATCGGGTGACCGGTTTTTGTTCGAAATGGCACTCATTTACTCACTTCTTTATCTTGTTCATTTTCGTCTTACAAAATGGTCCGCGCGATTCTGATTTAAAAAAATATTAATGTGCTAACGATATATTTCAATGAAGGAATGTGTGTGGTACATCAATTTCGGGTTTTAAATGCATAAGAAATATCGTTCATCAGATGTCTGTACACATATTCAAGCTCGTATCTGCTGTCCATTTACACTGTGAAAATTTCTGTCGCTCATGGATCAGGGATATGTATAAATTCCCATTTGTTCCTAAGAATTCACATGAATTTTAAAGTTATGTTTACAAAGTGACGTGTTACGTTAAAGTAGCAGCCTTCGTCTTAATTTTCTTTAATTAGAAGTACAAGTTTCTTTAAAGTTAAATTACTCGTTCAATGAAGTTTACTATTAATCCTATTTTTCCGTCTATAGGTAAGTTGTGTTTACATCCAGGATTTTCATAGCTGCATTTGAATTTTTTCTCGTAGTAACCGTTCAATTAAATCTTCTGTAGCTCATGGAATAAATGTGCTAATTATTTAGTTATATTTAAGTGCTAAAATCGTTTTAACATCGCCCGTCACATATTCATTGGGAACTTGCTGAAGTCAATAGATATAATACTCTCCCGTACATTATCATCATCTACTCTGGTTCAGTACAACTTTTCTTCCACCATCAACTTCATTACTCTAATCTGTAAATACAGTGTGAGAAACACTCTATAATTTTCACTTATAATTGCATGAAAACTATTTAGGAAAAGAATTTCATTTGAGTCAAATCTACTGGTTCCCTAACTGTACGCTTCGGCGCCCTCGGACAGAGCCTAAACCAACCGTCCTGGTTCATGCTGCAATGTCATCTCGCAAAGTAACGCTACCTACCGCCCCATTACCCGGGCCTCTCTCCGCCAAAAAAAAGTTTAATGGGGAGCTGCGGCCAATGGCCAGAATGGTAATTGAGCCACTGGTCTCTTTGACGTCACTGCTGAGGTAGTTTGCTTTTCATTAATCCTGTTTTATATTGTTTTCTTTTTTTGTACATTTCTCACCATATCTATATAATCGCTTACAGAGGATTCCAGAGAGAATTTTTTTCTACCTTAACGTTGAAATCAGCTTTTGAATTCTTAAAAATAAAATTTTTCGTACTAACTTATCATTAAATATAAAGTAAACTTAAGTGGCATCAAGCAAGACAAAGAGCAAACACCCCTGGACAAGACACTGAAAGATGCTCACTTCGTTCGGGGGCTGAATGAGTCGGAAATTTACGAATACAAAATTAAGGGTTGGTGTTTACTTCTTTAATTAGTAAATATATCTGGAAAAGAAAACCTAGAAATGGATAGAAATAATGTGCGCGTTAGTCTGAACTGCACAATCGAATTACATTATGTTCGCGTAACGAGAAATTGTGACAGCCTTGTGAAATTAGCGGTTTTGATTCTAGTTTCAGCCATTTATATAAGCAGGCTGTTTGTTTTATTCTCGCAACTTTTTCAGAATGAAAATATTCTTGATTTTTATCAGTTTTTATAATTTTCATTTACATTAATTTCGTTTCGCATTATTATTACGGTATCCAGGCGGACTATTTTTTCCGGTACCCAGAAATTCTATGAGATAAAATATTCCTTACACCTCCCCCAACCTAAACTCGCCTGTGGGCATAGTCCCGCTAACGTTCTTGTATGGCCAAGCGTGTTTGCTTGACAGAACTCACGCAGAATTCATTAGCGTGAACGACCGCATCGAATCAGTAGGGAAATCCTTATTGAGATCGATGTAACTGAATGTGGGCCATAGAAAACGCTTACTTCATCTTCATAGGGAGGAAAACCTTTGGCCCGGAACGAAACCGGATTCGCTGGATAGACAAGGGCACTTTCGCGTTTCAATGATTTCTCGGAAACACGTTGTTTTTTTTTAAAGCAAAACAGGATTCTGTTTTCACGGAATCATTCGAGGGGTCTACACACACAACACAGGCACACGCTCCGATGGTTACTTCGGTGACCCTTCAATCCTATCTGCAATGGATCCGGATTGGACGACCACGATGAGCGAATGTTCCAGGAAGGACGGTGAAGTTAAAAAGAAATAAAGTGCCTTCCTTGATTGGAGGGCAACCAAAAAATTGGCCAAGTTTAGGGCCCCTGCTATTTAATCGCCCCGTTGTTCCTACTCCTCTTCTTCATTCGGCCTAGTATTTTTCAGTATTCTTTTTGGTGCACGCACCTGAAATTTTTTGCTCAGGACTTCCGTTGTTGCATCCCTCTGGCCTGGCATGCTTGTTGGTCAGTTCGAGCAGGTGAGCAGCGTGTGTTGTTCCCTCCCACTGCAATTCAATCAGGATGCTCGTCCTACCCCGAAGCGAAGGTTGTGCCGAAGGACCAAAAGGCCTTAAAAGGAATTTGGGCCTCGAAAGAAAGGCCCTATTCGAAGAATACGCTAACGGCTGGTTTGAGGTCTTTCTTTTTTCTCCATCATCATTGTTCCCAAAAGCAATTTTCGCATTCTTTTCAAGGCTTGGCATTCGAAGGAATCCGCATCCGATAGTTGGTATTATTTTCAAAATTTCTGACGGTTCGTTTGGACGTATATTAGGCATTTATCGTGGAATACTTATAATTTTCGTTGAACTTCATGCAATTTAACATTGCTTGAAAATAAAGAATTGAACAGCTATTGCACGAAACTATTTAGGCACACAGAATGTATGTAATTCAACATTCGAAATTAACTGAGATCATCACGCTTAAAAAATAAACATATTTTATTTAGTCCTAATTACTGTTATATATTACCAGTATTATTTGGTTTTGTAAATATTATAATATATTATCGATAATAGCTTAATTCAAAAAAGGTTCATGCTTTTGCATCTTCAAAAGTATTAAAGTTAATTAATTAAAGTAACAGTTAAACGATGTGCACTAAATTTACTGTTATCTTTCACGTCACTCGTACTTACTCTCTTCTCGAGGCCGTCTCTCTAAATGTCTGAGTAAGCTTTCTCTTTCGCATAATGAGCTGCAAAGTATTTGACCATTTTTGCATTAATTTTTTCTTTTCTTACGAGAGGCATACGCCCTTTTGCTAGGTTTAGAGGTCTCTGTACTTTTTGTTTGTACTGTACGTTTTGTACCTTGAGCTGGTAATTTATTATGGTGTATTTTCTAAAATGTGTACCTTAAATTACTGGAACAAGTAAAACTCTTTTGAAAAGGCCGTGTCCGTAGGCAATAAAAGCTATCTTTATTATTTCCTTAAATATCGCTAATTTTAATTATTTCCCTTCGCGGAACATGCAATCGTTGATTTATTAGTAGGAAAGATTCCCGGTTAGATGTTTAAACTTCGTCCAAAGTTACAACCAAAAATACTTTGAAAACGACGTGAAATTAGTGTGATAGTGTTTAAACTTTGTTTTATTCTCTGTAGTAAATTTTCAGATGATTTATGGAAAGGTAAGTATTAATTTCTGTTATAATACACTTTGTAGTCATAAATTAAGTTTGAAACCATTCTGGTCATCATTTATACCCCAAAGATAGGCCAACCACTGCCCTGTCTGATCCAACAATACCACCTCCTGAAACCTGGGCATAAGCCTGATTGCTTTCGTAATTTCCTACTAGGGTCTGAGCTCACAAATAGTTCAATTTAACATTAATTTTGAAATAGGTAGTTGGAGATACTAATATCATTTAGTTTTAGGTCCATAATAAGTGCATAGGATTATCAATCGGTGATTTAGTGAGATCGTTCACTTTGTGAAGGATAGGAAGGAAAATATTTTGTTCGATTTGTTTAGTTTAGTGGTCTTGTTTAAAAAAACTTATTACGTCACTTATGAGATCCGTAAGTAATCGTCATCGGCACTGTAATGAGCGCCTTATGAAATAATCTGACCAACTCATCCATGGCAATTTCTAATTTGTATTTGATCCAAATTTGACCAAAACAGTGCAACGCATTTCCCAAATATATGCATCTTCGTCAAGCTTAGCATTTGTTCATGAATGCCCTCAGCATAGCGAAATTCTTATTATTAATTAAGAACAAAACATACACTCACTGTTTCTTTCGAAAAGTCCAGGCTGATTAAGATTTTATTACGGCTTCATCAGTATTTCTGTCCAAAGAATGGTTTACAGCATCCCTCCATTCTTCCTTTACTAAAGCTAGTTGCCTCAATCCCTGACAGCTCTTCCATCTGAAATTTCCCTTCACTTGTCCTGCTTCTCTATCCCTTGGCCTTCTTCGAGGACACTTCCCTTCTATCATGTTCCTAGAGAGTCCATTGCGTCTCAACATGTGTCCAACTCATCTGGTTTATTTCCTTATTGTGCTATATATTCCACCCTTTTGCATGCGTAGCGTTTCTTATTTTTTTGTAGCCATTTGATTTTCAGCATCCGTCTTCATCACCAAGTCTCGAAGGTCACTATTTCTCTCAGGCTTGCTTTTCCAATGATCTTTGAATTTTTATTCTATATAAGGTATTTAGAGGGCGCGGTAGTCCAGTGGGTAGAGCGCTGAGCTACTAACCGGAGGGTCTGGG
>LYUA01000222.1:276455-286684 GCA_002093875.1 Calopteryx splendens | reverse complement strand
GCGGTAGTCCAGTGGGTAGAGCGCTGAGCTACTAACCGGAGGGTCTGGGTTCGATTCAGAGTGACGCCTCTGGGCACCCTCAGCTTCACCCTAGCTGTCTTCCATTTTTCGGGTGCCAGGTCATCCTGGGAAATCACAGGCGGTACAGTAAAAGGAAGTGGTCACCCTACCCTTATGTGTGAATTTCACTCGCCGTTGGACTTAGTACTGGGTTAGCTCTACCATGACCTATCAAACCGACCTTCGGGTTGATTACTGTGATTTTTTATGAGGTATTTAGTACTTTAGTCGCTAGTATTATTTGTATTATTCAGCATCTTAAGAGTCTAAGATGTCAACCTGGCATCTTAGAATGCCTGAGGGAGGAATATTAATCTACTAATGTGAAAATACACAAGAAAAACTCGAAAGAACTAGAGTTGAATTGACTCCAAATTAATCGCTGTGTTCGCAGCACTGTTTTAGGTGGTGCAAGGCTAGACGTTATAGTTATCGCGTCGTTTAAACTTAAGTACCGAATCCTAGGAAAATCGAAGAATTCCTGATGCGGGATTGGATTTTTTAAATTGTGCATTGTATTCTATGCTCGGTACGTACCCAACTTGACTACCCCGGTCGTTGGATGGATTCCTTTTAGTATTGAGAATTTCCACATGTTATGCATCACGACAGCACAGAAAAAAGTGCAACGTGCACTGTGTTATAAACCCTTATTCCGTACCCTTGAACCCTCCGCGTGATTTATTTCATGAAGAATTCCCTTCGTTTCCTCCTGCTAATGCTTCATCAGGAGAAAGAAAATCTCCTGCCGGAAACTTTGGCAGCGCGTCTCAAGGAGTCATTGACCACGCGCATCACAAAATTTTCTGCGCCGATCTCAGGTGTCGATAAATCGCGGAAGTGGGTGTGCTCGCGGCGAAGTGGTAGGATACGACGTTTTCGAAGAGTAGTGGCCTCGTGGGATATTGTGGCCAGGTAGTCGTCAGCCGCACCCACCTACGAACACGCAAGGATGTCCAGGAAGATGGGGAAACTGGCCCCCACTGAAATGGACGTGTTGGTCGCCCGATCTTGGCCCGCTTGGATGATCACCATACCATGTGGGAACCCTCGTGGTTGGGCGGACGGGATAGAGGAAACGCGCTCCGTCAATTTTACAGCAAACACCTCTGTCGACCTCAAGGAATCCTCATAAAATCGAAAACCTTATGGACGCGTGCTACTGCGTAGCCGGTTTGTTATCCGAGGAGAGCAATGTGAATATCCATTGGCCAGAACTAGTGAAAGAATGGAAGGCTTTGTCGAGTTCACAATTGACACCAATGAAATCTATTCTGGCATAGCATTAAATAAATTCGATAAAATTCCTGTGGTAGAATGCTCTATAAATTGAATAATACAATGATATTACTAATATCATATTTATCTACCTCTCTTAGTGACAAGTTTTGAACAACCCCATCATGCCATGATTCACGACTACTGAATTACTTCAGGAAACAGTTTAAGTAAGCATTCTTTGACGCACGCGCTTTTTTTTATTGCTTCTCTAACTTCCACCAAACTTATCTCGTCCAAAGTTACTTATTTAAAACTACATTTAATTCTTATTTTTCCCAGCGTCCAAACTTTCCCTCTTATAAATGTGTTGCAACGTCTCTCTACCTTAGCATACAATTTCCCATTTATTTTTCCATTTTCCTCTGCTACCTTCCTATCTTATCCTACCCCAGCTATCATTTACTTGTATGTTTTTTTCACATTTCATCGTTAACATTAATTTGCTTCTAGAATAAAAAAACGCGACGCGAGATTTTACTTCATACAGCCTTTTCTTTGGAAATCTATGGAACGTCGCGTTCCCCAACGGACGCCCCAGTATATTGTTGACTTCCATATGGTGATTATAAGGTTAGTTTGGAATAGAAATACAAGATTAGTGCTTGTTTTGGGGGATGCATATACACTGGGGTGGGGAAAAATTATTTAATCTGGAGGATAACTCTTAAGATTTCAGGTCAGGCCTCGAAGCTCACAAAGGAAAGTAAATCCGAAACCGTTCGCATTTTTACTGACCTAGGTCTTTTCGTTTATTTTAGCACTCAAATATATGACGAGTCTGCAAGTTGAGTGCGATGTTTATTTAGCATTCGCGCGACTATGTTTAGGACAGATAGTCCGTAGTTTTCCTCCCATTGTCTTCCCCTCCCGCGCATTGCCGAAGAATTGCGTGTGAACAGAAGCAGAGCCCCAAAACATCCTTGTCGTTGAATTCATTCATGTTGAGTAATTGGCTGAGAACTGGGACAGTGAACTCTCATTCGGACAGACAGGCTCTATTATTTTATAAGTTGGGGTTGCAACAAAGCTTGCCATTCTCGCCACATATATTTTATGTTAAACAACCAGTTTGTCTTGAGACTTTCAGCTATGGACGTATATCTTGACAAAGGCTTTGAGCTGATGTTTATCTGAATATCATCCTCTTCTTACTTACTTGAAATGTTTAATATAAAATTAATATGTGAAAAGAAAATCTCAATATGCGAACACAGATTTATATTGAAACTATCTGTTCAAATTCTTCAGCTTCAAAGTGTTTTCTAGGTAAAGAAAAATATCTGCATTAACTATTCACGTTCTTGATAAAACCTATTAAAAATCAAAGTGTTACCCCTCTAGTCACTAAATGTTTTGCAAACCGGATGATAGAAAAAATTTGAAAGTGGAATATAGTTGAATATTTCCATAGTTAAAAAGCATTGTGATATTATCTCATTTTGATATAGGATAGCTTTATGCCTTGCGTGTAGTCACTCTTTTTTTCAATGTGATGTCACTTGCCGTCTGCCCCTACTAATTAAACTGAAGCATACCGCAAACTAAATACAATCTGGTATGATTTCTGGTCCAATTAATCATGTCTACTTGCTTTCTAATGAACAATGAATAATATCTGCTAAACACTTTCCACCGTCAATTGCTTTGCGGATCCTTTGATCCCAGGACCTTTCTCGCTGTTATTTATTTACCGAACCGAAGCTAAATCGGAAAGCCAAAGACACATGGGGCTACCTAAGTCTATTCCGTTGTCGAATTCGAAGGAGATCCTCTCATCTTATCTCTTCGCCCTGAAATTAAGTGCTGCATCGAATTCACGAGCGTCTGTCGGTCGGAGGAAATGCGTCTCTGGCTGAAGATCTCCTGGAAGTCTGATTCGCACGCTTTTGCTCCCCAAGCTTTGAAATTACGGTTCAAAACTTGAGAAAATATTCTGTTGTGTGATGGAAAACGGGTTTTGAACGTTCATCAAGGAATTAAAGAAGCCATGGTAATCACCTCTCCCTTTGGGACGAAGGAATGCTTAAAATCGGACTTGGATCAAGTGCGGATGGAATTTTCCTCGCTGGCGGCTGCGGCTAAGTAATGTTTCAACCATAATCTATGAACATTGCTTTTAACTTCACTGCCATGACCTACCTCGAAATTACTCTGCTTTCTAGGAAGTCTAATTTACCTTTGATTTGATAGTGCTTCGCCGTCGATGTGTCATGAACCATTAATCTATAAGATATAATTTTAATGCACCCCAACTCATTGGATGGAAGTTTTCCAATGAGAAACTAGCTGAGTCGTCCAATTTTATCGTACTCGAATTTTTCTATGTTAGCTAAGCTTAAGTTAGTGTAGGAAAAATGTGTCCACGCTCTTGCAATAAGGACATTAGCAGTACGATCATTGGCTGTAACCGAATTCTTAGTTTTGTGGACCACTCCATTAGTTGCTCATCGGAAAATTAAAAAAAAAATTTGGTTAAATATTTACCGCTGTGTCTTCAGGCTCTTGTTATCGTAACGAACGGCACTTACGGAAATTCCGAGATAGAGGAAAAAATAATTAAAGACATATTTGCCAATATTGGAGAGAGGCTTTCATGTGAAAAAGAAACATTGTAGCCCTCCTTGTTACGCGGACCGGAACGGAGTTATACACGCACAGCGTAATGAGACGGAGCGTTGGGCTCGTGGGAGAGTTCTTTCTTTCATGCTTCATCCTCTTTCACACAATTCCAGCTCTCTTGCCTCTTAAGTGCTTAATCTTGGATGACCAATGAGCTTCGGTTTTTCTGAGTAATTAATATGCGTTTCGTTCGCATTCCTATGACGCGTTTTTCGGCAAGCGTCTATTTCCATGGTTACTACTGCAGTTGCCGTCATTTTTGTGATGGAAGTACTGTCCTTAAGCATGTGTTTTCGGCAAAATATAGTCATCATTACCGATGTTTAATATCGTTAGGATAACCACAAAGTCATTTTTATTCTCATTGAATGTTTGGATCCATTTAGCTCACAAGAGTTATTTTTAAATTTCTTAAAAATATATATAATAATTACGTTAGAGTTTTAATATTATGATGGTGTATAAAACTAGCCATTGTGTTTCATTAGTGATGACGCCTACTAGTGTTTTACCTAGGAAAATCTTAAAATTTCAGTTCAATATTTCTTAGCGTCCGCTCTCTCTCTCTACAGTTCATTTCACTAGCACATCAATCATCAATGTGCGAGTAAGGTCCATAATCAGTTGAATTCCCCCGATATTATTTTAAAGCGCGAATTGCACACTACCCATGCGCGCATAAGCAAACCCCATTTAGCACTCGTCCTTGGATGTGCCACCTTTACCCAAATTGAGTCATATCTCTTATTGTTTGTTCATCACGTCCGTCACACTTTCTTCACCCCCTAATCTCCACCATCTCCACCACTCTGCACGGAATGCGTCACGCGGTGGAGCCCCTCTCGATCTTGATCTTGGTTAATAATTAAGAACGCATGTTGGGGATTCGTTATCTTAGCCGACCCTCCGAGGGATGCAGACGGACTCTCCTCCAGGGCGCCCTCTTTCCCATATCACGAAGGTTTCGTTGGCCTATTTGCCCTTGTCCATTTACTCTATACATTTTGCAAAGTTCTTTGTAGGTGAGCGTCAGATGAAATTTTCCGCGGTTTCCACTGGGGTGGTAATTATTCAGTTTCGAGTTAATGTGCAATATTTAATAAGTCATGTGATACCTTTGGGTAAGTCTACCGGCCATGTGGTATCGGAAGTGAATGCACATTTTTAAAGACGCACTTTGATCTGTCTATATCTTGTGCATCGATTGGTCAGTTCCATGCCCTATCAAATTTCATGTTAAAATAGTGGACTTATTCCTTCTTCCGGAGTCCTCAAAGCAAATGCTGGAGAGTGTCACTGTGGTGCGCATGTGATGTGGAGAAAATTATATCTACCACGTTGATTTGGAGTCGGGCAATAAAATGGAATCTTAGCTAGGAATTAGTCGAGGGTATGAGAAATGTTGGTTATATTCAGGTGGCCAAAGTTTCTAATGTGTCTAAAACTCGTGTGTGTGTATATATAACGAACTTAGTGTGTATTTTTGGGGGTCAACCTTTGAATTTGTTCTAGTTATCGCTTGTACAAATTAAGGCAAAGAGTTCTAGATACGTGCTCGGGAGAAATACCTACTGATATGAACGTTTAGTGAAAGAGTTTGGAAGGATATCACGTTAGGGTTTTATTTTTAGGGTTCGTTTTACAATTTATAATGCGGAAATCATTGAATTTTCTTTCGATATGAGCTAAGTTGTGAGAAATATTCAATTTGGATACTGCTTTGGGTATGTAATGAATGTAAAGATATAGATTGAAGTTGAGATTTTTCACGTAGAGTGTAATTCTACATTATTTTGGATTGGTGTCATCACATTAGTGTGATTTCATTAAAATAATATGAAAATTATAAATGTAAACATATCTATTGACATTTTATTCTATTATAGTTTTTTTATTGGGTTAATTAGCTAATACTTAGAAGTACATCAGCGAATTGATCTGTATTTACGAGGTGTTTTTACATCAGCCACATCTTCTGGTTATTCTCGCGATTTAAAATAAATATTGAAATAAAACGGAAAAATTGAAATAAATTGTCACTAAGTCCATTCATTATCATTTACCTTCCGGCCGGTAATGTTTTCTGGAAGGTAGGGCCACTCGAGGCGGGAGTTATGTTGCATAGTTTTCCCTGGAATGTAAAATTGCGCAAGCCACCCAAATTTTAAGTGAACTTGAATCTTAAGTGGTGAAATAGTTGATGGAGATATAATTTACGAGGTCAGTTATTATCCTCAATTTCCATCTATGCCTTGAGTGTTTTCGTAATCGGTGCTGATTAAGGCTTTTAGGATCGTTAAGTTATTTAATAAACCGCCTCCTTATTGCATCGTGATTTTAAGTTAGCCGGATGATGGTATCGTTCCATACGTAAGTGATTCCGTATTAACACAAAATATTCTCGGGTTATTTATCTAAATATTTTCTTAAAGAGATTTTGATGAGCCCTGTTGAAGACGGTATCCTTCGTGGCATTATTCAAATAACTATTCAAACGGTCGTTTTAAACTTTTAGGTATAGGTTAGAGGATAATCTTTACATATTTACATTTTTATCTCGTGTGTCCTACAACATATAACTAAGAATTTATTACTTATTCAGAACTCTTTTTTCAAATTCGCAATTTACGATATTGTCATATACACATTTATTTCTATGCAGAAAACAAAGTTTGTTAGTTTCTCACTTTGATGAGTTAAATTAATAAACGATTCAATGGTTGGATCCCTTCCTCTTCCTCCGCATTAACTTCATCGAGTAGATTCGTGCTCACAATCGTAGATCTCTCCATGATTCATCGTCGCCCTCGTGTCCGTTTTCGATTCGGCCCTGTGCTGCTGCTCCCTAGTGGTCTCAACTTTGCCTCCACGTACGCACATCTCTATCTCATTCTTTCCTTCGGGACGAACGGCTTGGGTTTTTATTACATGTCGCTCATTGAGCGCTTTTTCGGACGGCATTAACGTCGGGGCGTTGTTTTTCCTCCCCGCCCCCCCCACTCTCATTTTTTTCAACTCCATTATGGTGGCCCCTCTCTCTCTCTCTCCCTCTCTTCCCTTTCCTCCTTGCTCATTCTACATCCCTCCCATGGTATGTTGAATGCGCGCGTGTGTGCATGCGTGTTGAGAGTGTGTGTGTGTGTGTGTGCGCGCGCGCTTCCTTTTAATGGGACTGCGTTGTAAAAGTAATAAATGAAGACGAAATGAAAAACAGTGGCCGTTATAGAGAGCCCTTCCTCTCGTCGGCAGGCGGCTCTTTTCATCTTCCTCCCTCTTCCTCACGTGTGATTGCGTATATTACCATCTTCATTCCCCGTCCTCCCCCACTCCCAGCCTCTTGCCCCAGACTTCTTCCCATCCGTTGAAGATGGCTTCCCAGCTACCTTCACCTCTCCGCTAAATAATGATTTCGGCTCCTGTTGTGCCTTTTATATGATCGTAGCGTAAATCCTTGCGGATTGGGATTTCATGTGTGTAGCTGCGTATGTTATTTTCGTGAAACTCATATGTTGAGTACGTTTGAACCTATTTAGCGAATATTTTTGTTTGAAATAATGGAATATTTTTCCTTAAACCCTCGAGGTTTTCTGTCGGCGGAATTTGGTGTAATTGTAAGTGGTGGATGAGGTCATTTTGAAGCGCAACTTCTTTCTATTCCTATATATTAAACAATGTATTAAAATCCTGTGCTAAAATAATATTATCTTATCAACATGAACACCGCAAATAGAATTGGATTTGATGAAGCAATGTTATTGTATTCCTTTAATACGTGCGTACCTACTTCCCATTTGAAAATAATTCGTTATAGTTGAGGTCATCTCTTTATTATGTACATTGTGTAGAAAACAGATTTTTTTAGCGTGAATGAGTGTCTTTCCAACTAGCTCAGAATAAAAATTATCACGTAGATGCAGGAGTTTTCTAATTTAAAAAACCCGTCAACTTGACGGAGGAACTAACACGTGTATTACAGTTTTAATTTTTACAGTTAATCGATATTATTAAAATGTCTCCGATATAGAGGTAAATAAGATAGTGATTAGTAATTTTGAAGTTAACAATCGATGAAATAGATTTTTTATTTCCATTTTGGAGCCCTTAAGTAGGCGGTTCATTTTTCCTCTGCAAATATCCCGCAACGTAAATAGGTACGTTCTACACGCCACAGGTATTATCAAAAACCGTCAGAATCGGTTTCAAAATCACGGAAGATAACGGAATCCTATTTTTATCCAATACTTTATTCTCCATGCCTTAGTTGTGCAGTCTGATTCACGTATAGGCTTTGAGTAATTTATCTGTCACTCACTAATATATTTAACGCACTCAGAAACTTTCTCCATCCTATGATTTTCCTCATTATTTCCTCATTCTCCCCCATTTCCTTAACTGATCTTCACTGTTGTATTAGTTTACCCTGTTCTATATTTTTTCGTTGATAATTATTTTCGCTAACTTTCTATTTTCTTTATGTAGGCCTCACATTCTGCTCCTCGGCACTTTTTTCTGGATGGTTTTTCAAATACAATAATCAAAGTCTATGGTAAAGCACCTTCCAAGTATCAAACCAAAATAAAATCTTCCTTCTTTTTTTCTCAAAACCTTAGTGTCTAATTCTGCGGGGATGTAACCTGTTCCAAAGACCTTATTCATATTCATTATCCGCCATACTTTTCCACCTTCTCTGTCATTTATACCTGGATTCAGGTTATCCTCATTCACATCTCATTCCGTCTGTATTTGAAAGCCAAAAATATCAATATAAATCAGCCAAGTGCTCAACCCAGTACATGCATATCCCCTACACCCTGTTCACATCCTTTCATTTCCTCACTCGCATCTTAATCACCTTTCCTGTAACATACGGTTTCTGAATTCTTTACATATTTTACATTTGTATTTTTTTATTCTCTTTACCTTTTATCCTATATTTAAGATTTCCTCACCTTTCCTCAACAAGTCCCATTCCATTGTCCTCATTTAGAATTTTATCAACTGCTTCATGGTACTCATTCATTCTAATTGTAATTAAATCTCCCATATGGTCGTTACGCACTCTTCCTTCCCAGATTTTAATGCACTTTAGTTTTAGCTTTCATTATATGACCACTAAATTATTAGGCGAATCCGTATTCATTTTCGGATGGTCGTGAGAGTTGATAACGCAGGCTCTATGACCGTTAATAACCATATTATAATTTGAATTTCATCAATCAATTTCATCTGAAATTTAATCTCCCGGTGTTGTACAAGTGTTGTCTTGCTTGCGTAGGTTTTTTGAACTTTTTATGAGATATTTTTCAACATGCTCATTTAAATAGCACTATGGCTGTGACTCAATCAGTGGTAGCGACGTATTTGGCGTTTTATGGGTCTTGGTGTCTAAAAATTGAATACGCCGAGCCACCTGAAACTCATTATTTTAATGCGAAATTAAAGGAAACGTTGGCATCACCTTGTAAATTATATCTCTCCGACAAATTATAGTTTTGTAATCTTTAAATTAGGGATTGGTATAGGTTCTTATATATAGAGAAATAGATAGAGTTCTTTCTCTAGATACCTGTATCTGGTTTTATTGCCCTAGGCACAGGGGCACGGGATCCCAGGATCCATTCCCTAGGTATTGGTACCGAGCTTTCAGGACCCAGTTTTCTTGCCCTACGTACCAACTCCTGATGTCTCATATAATATCAATAAATAGCCAGGGGTTGGAACCGGTACCAAGATACCGATAAATGCCTAGGATTCTCACCCAAAGTACTGGAACCGGTTTTATTTGCCCTATGCAGCATCCCCTGCTTTTTTATGTTATTATATCTGAGAAGGTGCTTGCAGTGTTTCTTTTAAAATTATTATTTTTTATAGGTTGTTATATTTACTAAATCTATTTCCTTACAATTATTTATTTATTTTAAGTATTAAAAAAAGCTGTGCTCCTGGGTGTGTGCATGAAAATATTTTGAGAAACGGGTCCATGAAACAATAGTGAAAATTCTGCCATTTCCACATAATCCAAGGTTACGAGTTTTTTTTGTGCAGACATCTACAATACATCGTGTGAGGAGGTGTTAGGGCCCACCCATTCCTCCTCCAGTGCAGTTGCGAGTGGCTGAATGTGAAGTGTTTAGCGACCGGAATTGGGGTCATTTTTTCGATTTGGAGTGTCGGGGTTCTTAAAACTTAGTGTTATTGTGATCTCGGAACTTCCGCGGTTATTAGAAGGCGCTGCTTAGGTTGCCTCGGGGAGGGGGGATATGGGGGGG